>OY769912.1:16603839-16610094 GCA_963669185.1 Dyspetes luteomarginatus | reverse complement strand
ATATATATATATAACAATGTATGTCTTTTAGCCCATAAAAAATGAGAAATATTTTTTTCGCTATGGTTAAAATCCTTCCGACGTGGGCCATACGAAGAGTGCAAGAATTTCATCGTGCTCATCTGAAATAGAATTAATAAAATTATAAGATACAAGTTTATTGATAATAAATGATTTTTTAATCGTAGATGAATGACAGATGACTCATTAATATTCTAAAGAAAATGTTCCAGTAATGATTTGGATTTGGGTAAAAATATACCTAAATTAAGACTTATGCAAGGCAACTCTTAAATTTTTATGCTTAAATTATTCCAACTTGAACAAGTTTTTAATTTATTTTTTAACTAATTTCTTCTTCGTAATTAATTTCGTTTTTAAGTCTTTAAAAAAATTTAGGACTCCCATGGTATCATAATTATTTTCGTTCCAGCTTTAAAATTCGTAAAATCCTATAAATTTTTGTCATAATTTATTTTGAAAATTTGACGACTGCTCGTCAATCACATCACATACACGCTATACGTATAAGACAAAGCTGAATTAAACCAGACAGAAACGAGTCAATTTATCCGTGCAATATTTCACATTGAAATATTGTGCACCAAATTCAATATTTAAACAGTGTCCGCAGTGAAGAAGATCCGAATAAAAGATGAAAGAAAATTGGACAAAAAAAAAAGAAAGATAAAAAGTAGGAGTACGTGACTCTTAATATATTGGAGCGTCCTTAAACACCGTTTTATAGTAAATGACTGGACAGGCTCTTGTACGCTCAAAAGACTCGATCTTTCTCATATATATATATATATATATATATATATATATATATATATATATATATATATATATATATATATATTATATATTTATATATGTATATATATATTTTTTTTTATACGTATATATATATATATATATATATATATATATATATATATATATGTATATATAAATATGTTTTCTTTTCTTCATTCCTTTCAACTCACTTGTACTGCGATGTAAGTACGTCCTGTCTGTCTGCTTATGCAGACGACCAGACCACAACGCTTCCTTTTATCTTGGCGGTTCTCCTGATCTCACGTGGATACTGATCTGCGGTTTTCTGAGGGCAGTCCGAAGAAGCAGAAACCCCTCTTTCCATTCTGTTCATCAGTCCCTTTTATTCCTCTTTTTTTTTTTAATTTTTTTATTCTTCTTCTGGGTATATTTTTTCTCGCTCATATAATTCGTAGCTCTGTCTCTCGCAATTTCGCTGCCGTCGACAATTGGACGCAGGACACGCGCCTTCATCGGTGGTCCATCGGCTTCCATCAGGCCCACATTTTACCCACAAGATAAATGCACTTTATCCTATACACTTATCGGCATTTATATACGAATAATCCACCTGATTCTTTCTTAAATTTTCACTGAATCATAAATCTATGATTTTCTTAAATTTTCACTGAATCATAAATCTATGATTTTCTTAAATTTTCACTGAATCATAAATCTATGATTTTCTTAAATTTTCACTGAATCATAAATCTATGATATTCTTAAATTTTCACTGAATCATAAATCTATGATTTTCTTAAATTTTCACTGAATCATAAATCTATGATTTTCTTAAATTTTCACTGAATCATAAATCTATGATTTTCTTAAATTTTCACTGAATCATAAATCTATGATATTCTTAAATTTTCACTGAATCATAAATCTATGATTTTCTTAAATTTTCTCTGAATCATAAATCTATGATTTTCTTAAATTTTCACTGAATCATAAATCTATGATTTTCTTAAATTTTCACGGAATCATAAATCTATGATTTTCTTAAATTTTCACTGAATCATAAGTCTATGATTTTCTTAAATTTTCACTGAATCATAAGTCTATGATTTTCTCAAATTTTCACTGAATCATAAATCTATGATTTTCTTAAAATTTCACTGAATCATAAATCTATGATTTTCTTAAATTTTCACTGAATCATAAATCTATGATTTTCTTAAATTTTCACTGAATCATAAATCTATGATTTTCTTAATTTTTCACTGAATCATAAATCTATGATTTTCTTAATTTTTCTCTGAATCATAAATCTATGATTTTCTTAAATTTTCACTGAATCATAAATCTATGATATTCTTAAATTATCACTGAATCATAAATCTATGATTTTCTTAAATTTTCACTGAATCATAAATCTATGATTTTCTTAAATTTTCACTGAATCATAAATCTACGATTTTCTTAAATTTTCACTGAATCATAAGTCTATGATTTTCTTAAATTTTCACTGAATCATAAATCTATGATTTTCTTGAATTTTCACTGAATCATAAATCTATGATTTTCTTAAATTTTCACTGAATCATAAATCTATGATTTTCTTAAATTTTCACTGAATCATAAATCTATGATTTTCTTAAATTTTCACTGAATCATAAATCTATGATTTTCTTAAATTTTCACTGAATCATAAATCTATGATTTTCTTAAATTTTCACTGAATCATAAATCTATGATTTTCTTGAATTTTCCCTGAATCATAAATCTATGATTTTCTTAAATTTTCACTGAATCATAAATCTATGATTTTCTTAAATTTTCACTGAATCATAAATCTATGATTTTCTTAAATTTTCACTGAATCATAAATCTATGATTTTCTTAAATTTTCCCTGAATCATAAATCTATGATTTTCTTAAATTTTCACTGAATCATAAATCTATGATTTTCTTAAATTTTCACTGAATCATAAATCTATAATTTTCTTAAATTTTCACTGAATCATAAATCTATGATTTTCTTAAATTTTCACTGAATCATAAATCTATGATTTTCTTAAATTTTCACTGAATCATAAATCTATGATTTTCTTAAATTTTCACTGAATCATAAATCTATGATTTTCTTAAATTTTCACTGAATCATAAATCTTTAATCTGAAAAAGACAGATGTGTGTAAAATAATTAGTCAACGTGTGAGTGCTTTCATATTTTATTCTCAGTATAGACAGCACGTATGTTTAGTTTCGTTGTAGATTATAAATATTTATCATATATTTATATTTTTTAATTGACCCCGATAAATATATACATAGGTCACGTATATCGAAGAAATAAATTTTCACCACAGAGTTCGGCACGATTTCGGTCATGCGTGTATCACGATAAAACGAGACCCGAATAACACATTTAACGCGTAATGTACATAAAAAGAGCCTGGACACGTGATTGCTTGAAAATTCTCGATTCGTTGAACCGGTAGTTGAAGCTTTGAATCAGCAAACGCTGATGTGCTTCTTGTGCAATTCCTCCACAGTTATGGGTTTCCAGTTTTAAACTCCCATTTCACGCAAACCCAATACTTTGCGGCGTCGTTTCATCGCGCGATTATCGTGAGGAAGAACCAAGGGGAGAGATCCCTGCAGCAATTTTCTCTCACTTTATGGCTTGTGGTATGAATATACACATTTTTTGCTCTTGCCCTTTGTCTATATATACAATTCTACAATTCACATACCGATCAAGGCGATATTGACTTTTGACCTAACCCAATTTTCTGCACAAATCGTGTTTTTATTATCCGATCCTTTATGCCATAATAATTGGACGAGATGCCATGATATTTCTCATCACTTGAATTAGGGCGTTACTCGATTGCCCATATCTCGGATTTATATTCCCATTTGATCCACCCATCGAGAGTTATTGATTTCTATGCAATATTTCAAACACTCTTAGAGACCACCCGCGTGCCTTGCAATCAATCTATCAAGGCAATGTCAAAAGTTCACACAGGTCGCCTTACTTCTCATCGAATATCCAAACAATTTTTCTCACAATGAAATTACAACAGAATTTAGTCAGATTTAAATGGGGGAATATTTAACCCATAATTGGGCATAAGATAAGAATTGAAAATTATTTTTTTTATTTTCTTTTTCTATTCATATATATTTTTTAAGTCGAATTTTATGCCTCTTGTGGATTATTCGTAAAATATTTATTGATTTTCTTAAAATTTTCGTACATTAATATATATATATATATATATAATTGTTTCGAAAATATTGTAAATTAAACCGTGATTTTTTATTTATTTTTTCTAACTTGGTTCATTATAATGTTAAATTAAATGATTCTTAGATAATATAGGATTGAGCCACGTCTCATCCGTGTGAGAGTATATTGCCTTTCACCAAATTATTATTTCGAAATGCAGAATCGCTTAATCCCTCATTACACATGCAACCCTCGAACTAACATCCCGCTAAACGTCAGGATAGTTGCAGCAACGTCATGGTAATTTTCACGTATCAATGGATAAATTTGTAGAAATTTCTGTCAGTGCCTCAATATCTCGTGTATATATGATTTTATCGACACCCAGCATTTCATATACTCAACTATTTTTATTATTACATCGACAGTCTGCATTTCGTATACCCAACTATTTTTATTATTACATCGACACCCAGCTATTAGTTGATACTCAACTATATATTATCACAATTATTATTATCATTAACAGGATCAAAAATAATTGTAAATGAAAAATTGTAACTCCTACATTCTTAATATTATCAAATTATACATTGAGCATGAGTTGAATAAATGTTAAGAAATTTAATCCAAGTGAATGTTGGTCAGAATTTCATATACTCAACTATTTTTATTATTGCATCGACTGCCAGCTATCAGTTGATTCTCAACTATATATTATCACAATTATTATTATCATTAACAGGATCAAAAATAATTGTAAATGAAAAATTGTAACTCCTACATTCTTAATATTATAAAATTATACATTGAGCATGAGTTGAATAAATATTAAGAAATTTAATCCAAGTGAATGTTGGTCAGAATTTCATATACTCAACTATTTTTATTATTGCATCGACTGCCAGCTATCAGTTGATTCTCAACTATATATTATCACAATTATTATTATCATTAACAGGATCAAAAATAATTGTATATGAAAAATTGTAACTCCTACATTCTTAATATTATCAAATTATACATTGAGCATGAGTTGAATAAATATTAAGAAATTTAATCCAAGTGAATGTTGGTCAGAATTTCATATACTCAACTATTTTTATTATTGCATCGACTGCCAGCTATCAGTTGATTCTCAACTATATATTATCACAATTATTATTATCATTAACAGGATTAAAAATAATTGTAAATGAAAAATTGTAACTCCTACATTCTTAATATTATAAAATTATACATTGAGCATGAGTTAAATAAATGTTAAGAAATTTAATCCAAGTGAATATTGATCGATCGTATCTGAGGATATTCGTGACACATTTTGATAGATCAACACTATATGTGAGATGTGTGTCGACTTAAAGATCTACATCACGTTCACTAATGCCCTTTTATCTGTGATCTATGAACGATCTATCGTGCTTCTATACAGTCTTTGACATAATGATTTAATTAAAAGTCTCGCGTGTGCCTCGAGCTGTATGGTTAATGGAGCGAGACTTTAGGGATACAAAATGGAGCAGCAACAACTGTACCAACATTCCTTCGAGTTGCATACAACGCCATCGGCATTATATCAGTATCATTCAATTTATCCATGATCGAGAAATATCTTAACGACATGATTGTGAAGGTTGATTAGAATCTTCGAAAAATATTATAAAAAACGTGAAAGTGCAAAAAGTGCCCAAGTCGTTGACAAACCGTGAACAAAATTGTTCCTCTTTAACACAGACGAGAATATTTTTATCTGAAAAATAATTTTTATCTAATAATTTAAATAACGAATTATTGACTAACCAATTCAGCGACGATCCGTAAATAAATAAATAAATAAATAAATAAATAAATAAATAAATAAATAAATAAATAAATAAATAAATAAATAAATAAATAAATAAATAAATAAATAAATAAATAAATAAATAAATAAATAAATAAATAAATAAATAAATAAATAAATAAATAAATAAATAAATAAATAAATAAATAAATAAATAAATAAATAGAAATTTTCTAGTAAACCTTTTTGCGATAAAGTTTATTTAATTCTTAAAATATTTTCGCGTAGATATATATTGTATATTGTACGTCAGCTCGTAAAGTTGATAGCGAAGAGACCGGAACTCGACAGAGAACGACGATCGATTTATGATCCACCGCCAATTACGTGATGTCCCGAGGAGGACTTTCAGACCCTGTCGAGGAATAACAATGTCCGAAGCGTCTCGATGCCTTGCGTGGTCGTATAT
>OY769912.1:16481339-16598839 GCA_963669185.1 Dyspetes luteomarginatus | reverse complement strand
TAAATCAATCATCATAGAATCAAATCAATTTATGTATTTAATGAGATTATACAGGTAGCGTCATCGATGAATTATTTCGTACAAATGTAATACAAACACATTTATAGACGTCAAGATTTGCATCATCGTCAATATTATAATGACAGCTCTATAATTACGACTTTACAATTCACAGATTTGGAAAAACCTGTACAAAATATGAGCAGTGATTTATTTATTTTGAAAATGATAAGTTTCTACGCAGTTTCACACTACACACTCGGACACCCAACTGCGATGCACCATGCAGTATGCATCGGCGAATGAATTTCTGTTGGTTCTCTCTCTTAGGGTTGTGTGATGAGTCAGATTTCTAGTCAGACCACACTTGGCCTGCTATCAAATTCTTGTGTCTGTATATCTATATATATACATTATCAATGTCCACATACAACAATTAATCTCGAGATATTGTCCCATCGTAGCATCATCAGTCCATATGGGATTTTCTAGACGGGTGTGAAATTTTCATAGCGAACATACATAGTGGTCCCTGATGATGATTAATCTGATCCATCACCCCCACACACACACACACACGTGGCAAAATGTAATTTCACCGTATAGTATTTCTGCTATTCATATATTGAAGATGCCGAGATAGACATTACAGAACACTCGGAAAATTCACGCATGCACGAACGCACACTGAGTCTGATTTACTCGGGTTATATAAATACAGCCAGGGCCGGCTTCCGTGATACCGAAATACGCTGATTTATCGCCTTACCAGCCAGTCTTCCCGTCCACCCCTCACTATAACCCACTCTCGAGACACCACCAGCACAGTATCATGAACCTTAGAACGGACATATCCGTGCACTCTCATCACTCTTACACTTAAGAACTCGTTTGTTTTTCGCTGCGCGTTCCTCTTGTCTTG
This sequence comes from Dyspetes luteomarginatus, assembly GCA_963669185.1. Taxonomy (NCBI): domain Eukaryota; kingdom Metazoa; phylum Arthropoda; class Insecta; order Hymenoptera; family Ichneumonidae; genus Dyspetes; species Dyspetes luteomarginatus. The sequence continues at coordinate 16,597,917 of OY769912.1, read as the reverse complement.
TTCCCCCATGCCACGTTATATACGTCTAAGTTTGTTATTTCGTGGTTAGTACCCACCATTTCGTACAATAGCATCAACTGGGTTAACGCTTCTCTCAACTTCAGCGCAGTCTTGGACACGCGGATCGTTCTTCTCTTCGTGGAAAGGAATCTGGCGAAAGACTGTGAGCTGGACAGCAAGATATTGCTGAGTTATATTAATGTATAACCGCACTCGGTTAAACTAATATCCAAGTATGATGCGTCAAATCTCAAATAGAATGTTCCTGGTCTTGTTCCCATGCCACGTTGTAGGCTACTTTTGTTATTTCGTGGTTAGTACCCACCTTTCCGTCCAATAGCATCAACTGGGTTAACGCTTTCCTCAACTTCAGCGCAGTCTTGGACAAGCGGATCGTTTTCCTCTTCGTGAGCTGGCTAGTGATACATTGCTGAGTTACATTAATGTATAAAAGTACTCGGTTAAACAATTTTAGCCTGAACTTTAGGGCAGGCTTGCACAGACTGTGAGCTGGCCAGCGATACATTGCTGAGTTACATTAATGTATAAAAGTACTCGGTTAAACCGATGTCCAAGTATGATGCGTCAAATCTCAAATAGAATGTTCCTGGTCTTGTTCCCATGCCACGTTATAGGCTACTTTTGTTATTTCGTGGTTAGTACCCACCTTTCCGTCCAATAGCATCAACTGGGTTAACGCTTTCCTCAAATTCAGCGCAGTCTTGGACAAGCGGATCGTTTTTCTCTTGGTGAGCTGGCTAGTGATACATTTCTGAGTTACATTAATGTATAAAAGTACTCGGTTAAACCAATGTCCAAGTATGATGCGTCAAATCTCAAATAGAATGTTCCTGGTCTTGTTCCCATGCCACGTTATAGGCTACTTTTGTTATTTCGTGGTTAGTACCCACCTTTCCGTCCAATAGCATCAACTGGGTTGACGCTTCCCTCAACTTTAGGGCAGGCTTGCACAGACTGTGAGCTGGCCAGCGATACATTGCTGAGTTACGTTAATGTATAACAGCACTCGGTTAAACTAATATCCAAGTATGATGCGTCAAATCTCAAATAGAATGTTCCTGGTCTTGTTCCCATGCCACGTTGTAGGCTACTTTTGTTATTTCGTGGTTAGTACCCACCATTCCGTCCAATAGCATCAACTGGGTTAACGCTTTCCTCAACTTCAGCGCAGTCTTGGACAAGCGGATCGTTTTTCTCTTGGTGAGCTGGCTAGTGATACATTTCTGAGTTACATTAATGTATAAAAGTACTCGGTTAAACCAATGTCCAAGTATGATGCGTCAAATCTCAAATAGAATGTTCCTGGTCTTGTTCCCATGCCACGTTATAGGCTACTTTTGTTATTTCGTGGTTAGTACCCACTATTTCGTCCAATAGCATCAACTGGTTTAACGCTTCCCTCAACTTCAGCTTCATTTTTTATTAAAAATCCTTAAGACAATCCTGGTCAATTTTACTTTCCGTTCGTTTCATTTCTTACTTCTTACAGCGCACTAAATGGACGTTTGTGTGAACGCGAAACGTTCGAATGTGGTTAAACCGGACGAGAGGCAGAATTATAAATACCACGAAATACTTTAGGCTCGTATGGATCCCGTTTTTTTTTTTTTTTTAATTCGAGTGCCCCCACCTATACCAACATGCCTGATGCTGCTGCTATCCGCTAATAAGTATTTCCAATTGGTAGCCTCTCCTTGTTAAACTCGAAATTTTCGCAGTACACAGATATAACTTGAAACATCTTGAAGTCTATGAGGCTGACGAGTCCTTGGAATTGCCACTTTGAATATTTAATTCTAGCTAATACTTGAAATAACAATCGACATGGTTTGGCGAAACGTCATATCGTGGAGTGATCGAGAAATGCCAAATTCTATTTATGTCAGATACATTTATCCAGTTGATTAAATATTCAAGGAGAAGAGAAGCAAATAAGCCACCTGGTGTTGGTATGACGAACGAGCGAGAGTCGTGACTAATTAATTTGTGGGGCTAATCGCAGTTCCACTTTGATACTTCCGAGTGTGATTTGTCTCGAGAAAAGGGAGGTACGAGGGTGTGAATAGTTGAGTCGATATTTTATTGTCGTCACCTTCGAGAATTCTCAAACTTTTCGAAATTATTTATGAGCCACTCCATCCCAGTTTGACCAGCACTAAATTTTCACATTCTCGTTATAATTTTTTTAATTAATTGGACATTTAATATAAACAAAAGTCTAAATTTACAAAATAATTATAACAATTTTTTTTATATATATCCACTTTAAAGTATGCTTGAAGACTTGAGTAATAAATTATGGATACATTTTTTCCGATAGGGGTTACAATTTATGTGGGTACGAATTTTTCAAATTCAATCATATCAAAGTTTTGTAAAAATTTACAACTCTGGGCTGCACAGTAAAAAACAGTATATTGAAGAATTGATTGTCTACTTGTGTAAATAATATAATTAATGATTGTCGATTTAAAAAAAAAGTGAAAATTACAAACTGACTGCTTTGGAATGGTCGTATACGACGATGTCGTTTTACAATAAATACTAAATTATAAAATTAATTTTTATAAATTAACTTGTGAAATTTGAGTTTTTTTTTTTGTTGCTTAAAACTTAATTTATTATATTTAAAAAATGTAAATATTCATCAATTTCATAAATTCATAAATTTCGTCAAATACAAAGTTTCTGTCTCATTTAGTAACTCAGTAATTCGTTCAATCATCCTAAATTATTTATCTACACTGTCCATGTCCCGTGGAAAGCATCATATTACCCGAAATACCTCATAGTCGTTGTTAAGTTGCACTTATTTTTCTCCAAGAGCCCTTAAAATCTTACGAGAATTCGAGACAGACACCATCAACAGATATCACGACTGCATCTGACCAGTTATTGAGGCTACGAGTCCAAAAGCGTCCAGTTCACGGTCGATGGGTTTTTCTTTTTCTTTTATCGCCATCGTATTTATGAGCATGGGCCATTAGTTATCGCGAAAGCGTTTAAAGTGCTGCTCCAGTTAGGGATGCATCGACGTTCAGAATGCAGGGACTAAACGACACTATATATATATATATATATCGAAGCTAGAAGGGTGACCTGAACTCAATTTCAAACCATTTCAACCAATTTCAAAAACACGAAACAGACTTCTTTGAAATTCTCAGGGATTCCTTGTCCTTCTATCAACTCTATGACAGATCTCTAAATAACGCAGAATTAAATCTCCCAAAATCTGTTTTCATGGACCATTAATTCACGAGACCACAGGAGCCGACAAACTGTGAAAAAATCGTGAAAGGTTTCCTTTCGATGCTATTATCTTTTTTCTTCTCCAACTTTTCAGACGTTACATCTTTGGCATTGTCCTGTCTGAATCCTGATCCTGTTAAAAAGACTTTCCCTCTTCAGGCATATTCGTTCCTAAATTCAATTTTCCAAAAACATCCCCATCAATAATAATTTCTGACCACGTGAGTCCAGAATTAAAAACTCTACAGAAAAAAAAATATAACTGAAAACAAAAGTTCCCTCAGGCTGCATTTATCTTCTGGCTCTTCTGCTTTTGATGTTACGTGGATTTTCCAAAAACATCCCCATCAATAATAATTTCTGACCATGTGAGCCCAGAATTAAAAAAATCCCTACAGAAAAAAAAATATAACTGAAAACAAAAGTTCTCTCAGGCTGCATTTATCTTCTGTCTCTTCTGCTTTTGACGTTACGTGGAATTTCCAAAAACATCCCCATCAATAATAATTTCTGACCACGTGAGCCCAGAATTAAAAAAATCCCTACAGAAAGAAAATATAACTGAAAACAAAAGTTCCCTCAGGCTGCATTTATCTTCCGTCTCTTCTGCTTTTGACGTTACGTGGATTTAGCATTTTCTTGTGACCATCCTAATCCCGTCAGACGACAAACTTAACTGCTGGATTTAAACCAAAATTTTCACTCCACCAGCGACAGAGCCACATGGATATTTATTTTACACATGACGAACGCATTTACGAAGCTTCTCGCGTACACCAAAGTTTAAGTTCAACCTTATAACACACCGAAGATAAAGATCTTAATGGGAATGAACGAGAGTACGAGAGAGTTGTGACTTTGAAGCATCAAAGGGATAAGACAAGAACGGACGCGGTTCGCAAGGAAAAGAGAAAGAGAAAGAGATATGTGAGATATAGAAAGAAGAAAGAGGAAGTAAAAGTGAGGAGGAGAAGGAGGAGGAGGAGGAGGAGGAGGAGAAGGAGAAGGAGAAGGAGAAGGAGAAGGAGAAGGAGAAGGAGAAGGAGAAGGAGAAGGAGAAGGAGAAGGAGAAGGAGGAGGAGGAGGAGGAGGAGGAGGAGGAGGGGATGGAGAAGGGGGAGGAGGGGAAGGAGAAGGAGGGGAAGGAGAAGGAGGAGGAGGAGGAGGAAGAGGAGGAGGAGGAGAGCGACGAAAAGTGCGATCGGCTGGACGAGTATGAAGTTGTGCGAGTGATCTTGGCACGCGCCAACCTCAAGGGTTATACGAAAAAAATTCTATTCGACGTGAATAAACAGCTGCACCTTCTAACCAGCTGTGTTCACTTCGAGAAACTAATATCGCTGCCAGAAATGTAATGCAGTTAACGCGGACACTCCCAGAGACACTTCCACGACTCTTGTAGACGTTGAACAAAATTGCTATTTCGCCATTGTCTCTCCATCGCGTCTTATTTGCTTGAAATTTTCCTCTCCCATTTTATAAACTGTCCAACGAATATCGTATAATGTAAATTTTCTCGAGACGTCAGACGCATCTTTCGGCTCGGTAAATCTATAAAAATATAATTTATACGTAGCAACTATAAACGATTTTTAGAACGTTTTGCTTTCCAATGTCTTTTAATTTTTCTTGTCGACATCTGTCCACTTATAAATATAAATATAAATTAATCTACTTGGAGATAAATTGTTCTACTTATTTTTTCAGTAATCATAAAAATATTGTTATCAATAACAAATGAAGCAATTTTGCTATATAATTTTTGCTATATAATAATAGACCTTTATCTATATATATATATAGTATATATATAGTATATACATAGTATATATATATAAAATAAGATGTCTTGGACTGACTGACTGATCCACCATCGCCCAGCCCAAACCATTCGACTCCGAAACATGAAATTTGGTCAGTAGTTTTATTTTATAATATAGAGACTCACTAAGAAGGGATTTTTCGAAATTCACCCCACTAGTTTTAATTGAGGCCACGAAGCTCCTGAGCCACAATAATAATCCTTTACTATTTTAATAATTAGCGATATTTTCTCACTGCACTTTTCCTCAAATCCAACAATAATAAATATACGTAAATTTTTTTTTTTCTTTTTCTTCTTCTCCTTTTATCCGCATTGTCAATCTTCTCAACGTTTCCTTGCAATTCCTGTCTGATACTGGTAATTATTCCTCCTTCGCTCTTCCTCTTCTATTCCCTCTTCCCACGTGGGCAAATTCCCAGCCATATATTCCTCTGGTAGATTTTATTTTTCTTTTCTTTTGCCCCATCCGTGGTTCTAGTAGACCCAGCATGTTTTATGGTCAGAAGAAGATTCGCTGATTATAATAAAAGATACTGCAAGCTAATCGTGAATGACTCTCTCTCTCTCTATATTCTTCGACAAAGTACACCGAGTGAACTCGGTCGTAATGACGTAATCAACCCTTGATTCAACTCTTTTCTATCCCAATCAATTTCCCAATCAATAATCCAGAAAAATATTCGTAATTCATCCTCGGTCTAAATTGGTGAAAGTTGGTGAAAATTGGCTGACTTATCGAGGCCCAAAATCCAAGTAAAAAAATTAGCTTAACGAGTAAATAGGACTGAAGGACTTTGATCATGGACCAGTCGCACATTATCGTACGCGCTCATCAGCCAGGTGCATGGTAAAGTGGAGAAAATGAGCAAGGAGTAACGAAAAAAAATAAAGATAAAAAAAAAAGGAGAAAGGAAGAACATTACATGCTCGGAGAATGCGGTAGATCCCAATCAGAGAACAATCAGAGAGTTACCGTTTTTAATGGTTTCCTCGACGCACACTCACGAAGGGCTACCAAAAATTGTACCTACGTCTGTGTACCCCGAACACCATTTTTTCCATTGGGCATCTTCTAATTTGTCTCGGTGTTTTTTTTTTGTTTCGTTTTTTCCCTGTCTCTCGGTGTGCCTCGGTGTGTCTCGGTGTGTCTCGGTATACTGACAACAGGATGCGCTAGCATCAGAGATAAACGTCTCTTTTCTTGGCCTCGTCTTCGCCACCGCGAAAGAGCCACGAGGAAATTTTAATGGACTGTTCGTCTTTTCATCTTAAAAACGAAAAGAAAAGGAGAGTTGGATGCCCCGGAAAAAAAACTGGAGCACTCGTCTACCCACTGAACAGTCCAGTGTCGTTTCTATCTATATACGATTTAAATATGGATCTGGCAGAATTACGAGAATTAAGAGAATCACCCCGTCCCTTTGATCTTACTTTCCATTTCATTTATGTTCTTCCTTTATTTTTATTTTTTCCTTTCTACATTGCGACAAGTGCAATTTGTTCTGTTTCGGTACACTCGTGTGACGTCGTAAAGACCTGCCAGTTCATAAAATGGATAAAAATAATTCGAATTCCTCGTCTTTAAGGACTTCTTAATAATTCACCACGTACATTCAATGACGTCCCACCAAAATATATTTCCGTTGACAGAGACCCGACCTGAATCTGGAAAATCTCATAACTGTGTGTAATCCGCCACTAAAAAATGTCCGCACCGCACACGCTTGGTAATTTTCATACCAGCATGAATTCTGCAGGAGATACGGAGGAGATCCTCGGGAGACCCGGAGGAGATCCTCAGGAGAACCGGAGGAGATTTGCAGGAGATCCGGAGGAGATCTGCAGGAGATCCGGAGGAGATCCTCAGGAGATCCGGACGAGATCCTCAGGAGATCCGGAGGAGATCCTCAGGAGACCCGGAAGAGATCCTCAGGAGACCCGGAAGAGATCCTCAGGAGATCCCGAGGAGATCCGGAGGATATCCTCAGGAGATCCTCAGGAGAACCGGAGGAGATCCTCAGAAGATCCTCAGGAGATCCTCAGGAGATCCAGAGGAGATCCTCAGGAGATCCGGAGGAGATCCTCAGGAGACCCGGAAGAGATCCTCAGGAGATCCCGAGGAGATCCTCAGGAGATCTGGAGGAGATCCTCGGGAGATCCTCAGGAGATCCGGAAGAGATCCTCAGGAGACCCGGAAGAGATCCTCAGGAGATCCGGAAGAGATCCTCAGGAGATCCTCAGGAGATCTGGAGGAGATCCTCAGGAGATCCTCAGGAGATCCGGAGAAGATCCTCAGGAGATCCGGAGAAGATCCTCAGGAGATCCTCAGGAGATCCTCAGAAGATCCGGAGGAGATCCTCAGGAGATCCGGAAGAGATCCTCAGGAGATCCTCAGGAGATCTGGAGGAGATCCTCAGGAGATCCTCAGGAGATCTGGAGGAGATCCTCAGGAGATCCTCAGGAGATCCGGAAGAGATCCTCAGGAGAACCGAAGGAGATCCTCAGGAGATCCTCAGGAGATCCGCAGAGGTGTCTATTTTATATAAATCCTGCTGCAACATTTTGCACAAAGTCACGAGCTGCGAGGCAGCGGATAATGCGATGGAATATCCTCTCCACATTTCTTCCTCCACTTCCGTCTTTCTTGCGTCTATTATAATGGGTAATAGCCAAAGTACACATGACAAGCGAAGCGGAAGGATGTGGCTGAAAAGGGACGAGAAGAAAAAAAGAGGACAGAACGTGTAGGGATCAAGTCACGAGTTCCTTTTCCGTTTCTTCGTAGACGACGCCCACTAGCTCTGACCCAGCCAGAAGGGTCAACTGTCAGGTATCGACAGTCTCAACGCGTATAATGTGCCTATCCAAGCTACATGCATAAGCTCCATCGCTTTACTCAATGCTAATACACAATTCTATTTCTATTCTTTTTATTTTTTTGCTTCGAGTTCGTCGTCACTCAGAGACGTGATGGTATAGTGCAGATGCTAAAGTTTAAAATGCCTCTATTTGCCATTCGGTAAGTTTTGTCACGTACACGTCACACACACTTGTTCCCAATGACGCGAAACATGTATGCAACGAATTGTACAACATGCCAACGTACATTTGCAACAGAATACACACATGAAGAAATCGTCTGGATGCTTAAGCGACTGACAACAAGTCGCTTAAGCTCGCACGTCACATGCGCTATTTTTTTTTTTTATACGAAACAGTCAATGAAAAGGACACTGAATTTGAGATCCTTATTGATATTCCAGAGAGAAATATCCATACAAACCGAGTGCAATGGAAAATTGAATGGAAATTTTTCAGAATATATTACTAGGCAGAGGACCATTTGCTGTATTTGCAGACTCGCCATTTTTTTTTTCTATTTTTATTTCCATGAAACCATCAATAATTTATTCATGGAATAAATGGATTGATCAAGGATCGATCAATTAAAAAAATCTGATCGATGTCAACTAACCAAATTTAATTTTATGACTAAATTTATGGTTGAATAGGACAAAAAACTGAATTGAAAAAAATTGATTGAATTTTCGTTTGAGCTCGCACGTCACACGTGCTATTTTTTTTAAATACGAAACAGTCAATGAAAAGGACACTGAGTTTGAGATCCTTATTGATATTCCAGAGAGAAATATCGATACAAACCGAGTGCAATGGAAAATTGAATGGAAATTTTTCAGAATATATTACCAGGCAGAGGACCATTTGCTGTATTTGCAGACTCGCCATTTTTTTTCTATTTTTATTCCCATGAAACCATCAATAATTTATTCATGGAATAAATGGATTGATCGAGGATCGATCAATTAAAAAAATCTGATCGATGTCAACTAACCAAATTTAATTTTATGACTAAATTTATGGTTGAATAGGACAAAAAACTGAATTGAAAAAAATGATTAAATTTTTTGGGTTCAATGTCCACGTAAATTGATCGATCCTCGCGATTCCTTCAGATGTAAGTTCTCGTACGTCCATCCTTAGTTCTCCACCAAGTGGATAAATTGCACCGATGGAACATGCAGCGAGTGTCATGTAGCTCGTCCTTTAATGTCAGATTCTTTAATGTCCCGAGATTCTCAACCATTTAAACACGACACTCTATTATACTCTGTTGTACGACCTTGACAGTGAGAGTTCTTTGAACTTTCCGAAGTCAATGTTTCATTTAAACCTCTTTGATAAATAATTGTACCTCATATTGTCTTGTTAAAATTACATCACTTCGTAGGTTAAGTCTATTATTGCATTTTATTCACGCATTTTATTCCGAAGTCAATGTTTCATATATAAATAATTTGATAAATAATTCTGCCTTGCATTGTCTTGTTAAAATTACATCACTTGGTAGGTTAAGTATATTATCGCATGTTATTTAAGCCACATACGAGCTATTACAGACATCAACAATCTCCAAAGAGCCTACTCATACTTTGATCCTCAGGACAACCGATCAAAAAATAATAATATCACATTACTTATTCATTACTTATTCACTTCAATGCATTCCAACCTTTTACATATTCATTTCTTTTCACTCAAATTCGATCCATTTCAATTTCCACGACGTTCTTTTTCCAATCGCAAACTTGCACTTTGGTACAACTAATTATTATAGTTGAATAAAAAAATTAAAAAAAAAATCCCATTAACTCATTCCTCTTGGGACAAGCCACAGCCCACGAATACCAAAATACAAGTGTGCTCGGTGTATATGCAGCATAAGTGCATATTTGCAAAGAGATGAGTGAGAAAACCCATCATGTGGATGATTCTTGTACACGAGGCGCTAACTAACCAGGGACCAATCGGCTGGTAACCCCGAGTATAACCCCAAGTACTGAGAGGTCTCACCATTTTTTCCCTTGAGTCCTCATAACTCATTAATTGATTATTCACGTCAATGCATTCCAATTTTTCACATCTTGTTCTCTTTTCACTGAAATTCGATCCATTTCAATTTCCACGACGTTCTTTTTCCAATCGCAAACTTGCACTTTGGTACAACTAATTATTATAGTTGAATAAAAAATTTAAAAAAAAAATCCCATTAACTCATTCCTCTTGGGACAAGCCACAGCCCATGAATACTGAAATAGAAGTATGCTCGGTGTATATGCAACATAAGTGCATGATTCTTGTACATGAGGCGCTAACTAACCAGGGACCAATCGGCTAGTAACCCCGAGTATAACCCCAAGTACTGAGAGGTCTCACAATTTTTTCCCTTGAATCCTCATAACTCATTAATTCACACATTGTTATTTTTTCACTCAAATTCGATCCATTTCAATTTCCATGACGTTCTTTTTCCAATCGCAAACTTGCACTTTGGTACAACTAATTATTATAGTTGAATAAAAAAATTAAAAAAAAAATCCCATTAACTCATTCCTCTTGGGACAAACCACAGCCCACGAATACTAAAATACAAGTGTGCTCGGTGTATATGCAGCATAAGTGCATATTTGCAAAGAGATGAGTGAGAAAACCCATCATGTGGATGATTCTTGTACACGAGGCGCTAACTAACCAGGGACCAATCGGCTGGTAACCCCGAGTATGACCCCAAATACTGAGAGGTCTCACAATTTTTTCCCTTGAGTCCTCATAACTCATTAATTGATTATTCACGTCAATGCATTCCAATTTTTCACATCTTGTTCTCTTTTCACTGAAATTCGATCCATTTCAATTTCCACGACGTTCTTTTTCCAATCGCAAACTTGCACTTTGGTACAACTAATTATTATAGTTGAATAAAAAATTAAAAAAAAAAATCCCATTAACTCATTCCTCTTGGGACAAGCCACAGCCCATGAATACTGAAATAGAAGTATGCTCGGTGTATATGCAACATAAGTGCATGATTCTTGTACATGAGGCGCTAACTAACCAGGGACCAATCGGCTAGTAACCCCGAGTATAACCCCAAGTACTGAGAGGTCTCACAATTTTTTCCCTTGAATCCTCATAACTCATTAATTCACACATTGTTATTTTTTCACTCAAATTCGATCCATTTCAATTTCCATGACGTTCTTTTTCCAATCGCAAACTTGCACTTTGGTACAACTAATTATTATAGTTGAATAAAAAAATTAAAAAAAAAATCCCATTAACTCATTCCTCTTGGGACAAACCACAGCCCACGAATACTAAAATACAAGTGTGCTCGGTGTATATGCAGCATAAGTGCATATTTGCAAAGAGATGAGTGAGAAAACCCATCATGTGGATGATTCTTGTACACGAGGCGCTAACTAACCAGGGACCAATCGGCTGGTAACCCCGAGTATGACCCCAAATACTGAGAGGTCTCACAATTTTTTCCCTTGAGTCCTCATAACTCATTAATTGATTATTCACGTCAATGCATTCCAATTTTTCACATCTTGTTCTCTTTTCACTGAAATTCGATCCATTTCAATTTCCACGACGTTCTTTTTCCAATCGCAAACTTGCACTTTGGTACAACTAATTATTATAGTTGAATAAAAAATTAAAAAAAAAAATCCCATTAACTCATTCCTCTTGGGACAAGCCACAGCCCATGAATACTGAAATAGAAGTATGCTCGGTGTATATGCAACATAAGTGCATGATTCTTGTACATGAGGCGCTAACTAACCAGGGACCAATCGGCTAGTAACCCCGAGTATAACCCCAAGTACTGAGAGGTCTCACAATTTTTTCCCTTGAATCCTCATAACTCATTAATTCACACATTGTTATTTTTTCACTCAAATTCGATCCATTTCAATTTCCATGACGTTCTTTTTCCAATCGCAAACTTGCACTTTGGTACAACTAATTATTATAGTTGAATAAAAAAATTAAAAAAAAAATCCCATTAACTCATTCCTCTTGGGACAAACCACAGCCCACGAATACTAAAATACAAGTGTGCTCGGTGTATATGCAGCATAAGTGCATATTTGCAAAGAGATGAGTGAGAAAACCCATCATGTGGATGATTCTTGTACACGAGGCGCTAACTAACCAGGGACCAATCGGCTGGTAACCCCGAGTATAACCCCAAGTACTGAGAGGTCTCACCTTCTTCTCCCTGGAGTCCTCATCTTCATCGTCTTGTAACCAGCGACGATGTTCGTTAGGCTTGATTATTCCTCGAGTATAAGTTGCACATGGTGTTTGCCAGAAGAATCACAGCTCGCAAAGAAGATAGCTTGAATTATATACGTGGGCTGTGCCCGACCTCGTACCTCTTGCGTGCCGTTGCTGCAAATCCACCGCAAACAGGCTTGAAAATATTGCAAAAAATTCATACCTTTTTTTGTCTTTGATATTTCTTGGCAAATCATTCTCTACTCTCTTAATTTCGCTATAGATTCACAAAATATATAATATTATATCTGCAATAATGAGCTTTTGTTCTCTTTCGTTATATCCCAGTAGGCTCTTATATTTCTATCACTCTTGTCGCATATATATCAATCCATGAATTTTTGTCTTTGATATTTCTTGGCAAATAATTCTCTACCCCTCTTTTATTATATCCCAGTAAGCTCTTATATTTCTATCACTTTTGTCGTCCACATATCCATGAATTTTTGTCTTTGATATTTCTTGGCAAATAATTCTCCAAATCATTCTCCACCAATATATGAAATTATATCTGCAATAATGAGCTTTTGTTCTCTTTCGTTATATCCCAGCAGGTTCTTATATTTCTATCACTCTTGTCGCATATATATCATATATCTTGGTAAATAATTCTCTAATATCTTGGTAAATTCTAATATATATATCTTGGTAAATTATTCTCTACTCTCTTAATTTCGCTACAGATTCATAATATATGAAATTATATCTGCAATGATGATCTTTTTTTCTCTTTCGTACTCTTATATTTCTATCACTCTTGTCGCACACATATCCATCCAGCTAACAATCGGTAAGCAGGTGTGCAATATTGAGCTTGAGAATTTCTGCATTAAGAGACCACCAGTCTCGGCTGGGAGGCCACTGAGTTGCGTTATATCTCGTTTATTTTATCGACACACGATGTTGTCTCGACAGGTACGATGATTTAGCGAAAAAAATGTCCCGATTTAACAGAGAGGACGAGTTGTATGTATTATTGTGGGATTTGAAAGGCTCTTAAATCTGTCATTATATTGAACAATCGATAGGCGCGACGAGACTGAGAAATATTTGCACACGACAGTCCGATTGGATATGGTTTCATGCAGATTGTTCGTGATGGAGAAACGTGACTGAGCTATGTTGAGTGAAGTGAGTCGTTACGTTTCGTCTAGTTGCAATGTTAAATGGGATGTTGGCCAATATTATCAGTTCATGGTGTAAATTAACGAAGGAAATTACATTCGAACTTTGTGCTTCGTTATAATTTATAAACGTTATCCAATTGACCTTCTGTTTGTCAATTAGACTTCTGTCTCGAAGTGCAAGACAATTTACAAATGCATATTTTTAATCTTCATTAAACTTTTACTTAGAGGCTGATTAATTTCTCTTCGTTTAGATTCGTGTTTATCTTATTATAAATTTATTGAGAGGACGATTCAATTGAAGATTTCTCCAAAATCATCGATTGAAGTTTTCCAATCCTCGTTATCAATAATTAAAGGAGGCTCAATGTTGGCTTAACCAATAAACGTCGTGACAGAATTTGGTTGGAAATATTCGATGGCTGACATTGTGAGTGATCGATGGCACCATCATTTAAGGCTACCAGGGTCAAGGGTACGAGTATGACAAATTAAGATTTGTGTCAGTCAAGTGTCATTCGACGACACGTTTTATTAAATTGGAGCTAATGAATCAATGAGAATTTTTTAAAGGCTCAAGAAAGCAGTTGAGTTATCTTAAAATTTCTTCCTTAAAATCCTTCCTTAACGCCATGAGCCCCATTCATTCACTTATCAAAACTTTTATCATCTTCCCACGAGCTGCGATCTGATGATAACGTGGCAACACTTCATGCTGTTATGGTTTATGAACACTTCACGCGGATGTTATCAACGTCCACTTGCTCGTTGTGTCAGAAAGATCTTGAAGGTTTGCATTTCCCAGGAGCAGCAAAATCTCATTTGTTGAAATAACTCGAAACACGTAGATTTTGTGAGATTAGGATCACGACAGAGAGAGAGAGAGAGAGAGAGAATTTTATATGAGATATAAAAGAGGGTAGAGAGGGAAATAAAAATTGCTTGGTGGCAATGCATGTGTTATTCGAGACGCGTCGCCATGCAGATGAGCACTGCGAGAATTCTCGCTCGCCGACGACGATGCCACGCCGGTGACAAATAATTTATAGCCCAGCGGTACCACCGTAAGATTATTCACTTGTCGCCGCATATAATAATGCTCTTGTGTGGCTGGCTCGTGCTCGTATGGAATAATGCAGATTAAGAGAAAATGGTAGCCTTTTGTGCCTGACATCCAGCAAGACCTTTGATTTAACCCCGGCGATACAGAGAATAAAAATATTATTTTACTGACTGTTCGATAATTTTTTCATTGTAGTACAAATATTGCACACTCGATCATAGTCAGAAAAATGTTCATCGCGATTCAATTTAGTATCCGAATTAAGAAGGTTTCATTTCGCTACTTTGACACTCGAAAGAATAGAAAAAATAAACTGAATTAGGTTGGTAGAGCTCGTGGTGTGAAGTGAGGCGCGAACCACGGCATGAAGTTGTAGAGAGACGATCAGGCTCGATACTTCGATATTTACAAATATTTTTATTGCAACTTTCTAGCATTTTGTCATCCTTCTCACTGACTTGAGTCATTTCAAGAATCTTTGTATTAAATTCCGTTGATCACCTACGTCTCTTTTTAGAAGATATTTGTGACATCAGAGCGATCATCCAACATTAAAAAGTTGATAATAAATATTTTTTGCTTCACTACATGAGGCTCTGGTGGTTTCGGAACTATTTTAGTCGACCATGCCATCACTGAAAATTGTTCATCAAGGTTCAATTTAGAATCCGAATAAAAAAAAGGCTTTCGCTACTTTGACACTCGAAAGAATAGAAAAAATAAACTGAATTAGGTTGTCAGAGCTCGTGGTGTGAAGTGAGGCGCGAACCACGGCATGAAGTTGTAGAGAGACGATCAGCCTCGATATTTCGATATTCACAAATATTTTTATTGCAACTTTCTAGCATTTTGTCATCCTTCTCACTGACTTGAGTCATTTCAAGAATCTTTGTATTAAATTCCGTTGATCAATTACGTCTCCTTTTCAAAGATATTTGTGACATCAGAGCGATCATCCCACATTAAGGGGCCCAAAAAAAAAGTTGATTTTCGGGAATTTATTAAAAGAAAAGTATTGCATCGAATAATTTGAAATTTCGAGGATATATTTGTTTATAAATTATGTATACACAGTATTTTTTTTGTATAAAAATATTCCATTTTCAACGAGTTCTCCCACTGCTGCAGTCCCTTCAGAATGCACGAAATAAAAAAGTGAAGTTGATAATAAATATTTTTTGTTTTACTACATGAGGGACATGCCATAACTGAAAAATGTTTTGCGTCTACACAATAGTCAAGTTGTTTGCGGCTTCTTGATTGCGGTGTGTGTTAGATTTTTATACGATTTTTATACGTTCGAAAAAAAAAAAAAAAAAAAACGTTACGCAAAATTTTAAACCGCAGCGGGTCGGTTCATCGGTTCTTCCGCTCATAAATTTATATCTTTCGTACGCGGCGGATATACTTTTCTTGTCTCAACCAAGCTGAGAATACCTATATAATGTGCATCCGTGTCGACTTCTGTGGCTCGGCTGTACGCACAGGTAGGTAATAGCGGCACCGAGACGCATATCAAGATGTGTTTATGGTGTATTTTATGGTCAGCTTGGTATGTTCTATGAGAATGCGGGAGTATAAACAGCGGGCGTGTATACTCACAAGTACGATTATTCGAAGTAAGAACACGCGCAATCTCCGGGACAATGTAATCCGAGTCGGTTCACTGTATACCTAAACTATCTGATAGATACATGAATTATACATAAGGAAAGTGAGTTTGAAGACGGAGCTTCGGAGTCTCAAAGATAGAAGAGACTTCCTTATGGTTATAAAAATATCGAAACGGTCCAGTAATATATTTTTATTATTTCTCGTACTCGTACAAGTGAAAATCATTAAAATTTTCTTGTCTCTCATAATTTCTATAGTCTTGCCATGAGTCAAGAAATTCTTGAGAGCTACGATGCCAATCAATTAAAAAAAAAAGTTAATCGATTTCATCGATCTAATTTTTTAATGGATTTATTTTTCTATCCATCTATAATTTGTTGATAATTTTTTTTTTTGCTGGTGGTCATTGAAGTGTGTTTCAAAGTACTCTCTTACATAGTAATATGCAGAGCTGGAGAAATTATGATTTTTTTTTTTCGATTACTATGCATTGATAATTTTTCATTAATCATTGAATCTGAATTTATAATTGACGAGTCATTTATTGATAATTGAGTGATCGATAATATCGTTGGTCTCTCTTATAGCTTGAAAAATATAATATTATATATATATACAAAGTTGATTTTCAACAGAGCAGGAATAACAAAATTCTTTCAAACACAATAATTTCCAACAGAATGATAATTGTCATTAAATTTCTCGCAGAATCATCGACGAGTCGCTTATACGTAATTTAATATCGACTCTGAAAAAAATTTGATAGCGTGATGAAAGTGGGTCACTTTGAGAGAGGAAGAAACTTTTAATCGATAAGTCGTGAACGATAAACGACCAATAAATTTTTTTTAACCAAACTGTGGCTTGCACAATGTGAGATTGCTAATATTAATTGACGAGGAAATCAGTTTTGTGGGGACGTTGAACTGGTATGTATCAATGTATCGCTAAATTTCTATAATTTTACAGAATATCGCTGGACCTCCATGTGGCCAGATCACGTTCACACGATAATTCTCACTTTATTTCCTTAAGGCCCAATAATTTTTTTTTCGATTCTCTCGCCATTCACTCTTTTTACTTCCTTCCTTTGTCTCGGGCCAGTCGGTAAGACCCTTCCATGGCTTGTCACTTGTCATGGTGTCAGATATACATCGTAATAGTCAGAACGCCCACGTGGGTTTCTCCATTGCCATAAACACTCGCGAAGACCATCTATATATATATGCAATACTCGTATGACAATACTGAGTAGTCTACTGGTAATGACTGCTGTCAATACTGTCATGCAAAAAATTGCATATACCAATTGTTTGATTTTTTTACCCACGTAAGTTTGAATAATTGTGACAAAAAGAGTTACGTATAGTGGAAAGTTGGGGCTAGATAGTCTAGATCGTACTGTAAGGTTAACTTCCGGCCGAGCATGAATTTTGGATGGGAGCTTGTAAATATGGTCTTGTGGATCGAGTGTGGGCGTCGTCAGGGACCCCCCTTGTCTCATTGTTAGAGTTCGCTGGTACGTGGATAAAAGAAACTCAATTGCGCGTACAGTTAGAGCGCGTGGGCGATAATGACACTGCGATGAGTACGTGAAGAAACGCGAACCGCCCCAAGCTCTCCCCCCCCCCTCTCTCTCTCTCTGTCTCTCTCCCTCTCTCTCTCTCTCTCTCTCTCTCTATCTCTTTCTCTCTCTCTCTCTCTCTCTCTCTCTCTCTCTCTCTCTCTCTCTCTCTCTCTCTCTCTCTCTCTCTCTCTCTCTCTCTCTCTCTCTCTCTCTCTCTCTCTCTCTCTCTCTCTCTCTCTCTCTCTCTCTCTCCCTCTCTCTCTCTCTCTCTCGTCTCATAAATACTACTATCGTATGCGATTATGTGAGCGAGGGCACTCACATAATCACTTTTTAACTATGGGCTCACGTAGTCACGTGGCCGAGCCCTTTCCTTACATCTCATCGCCTAAGAATCTCCGAGGAGAAACCATCGGAACGCGGCATGGAAAAAAATAACTTAAATAAATAAATTTTCGAAAGATAAAAAAATAAACAGCACAGACTCTTGTATAATACGAGTGAAATTATTGAAATAATAATAAGAGTTCATTTGTCATTTTGAAATAAATGATTGTGTAAATCTTTGACAAGAAATAGCCACAGCATGGATGTACAAAAACCAATGCGAGAAAGAAATTTTATAAAAATAAGGAAATAAAGGATTTTGTAAAAATAAAGAAATAAAGAATTTTGTAAAAATAAAGAAATAAAGAATTTTGTAAAAATAAAGAAATAAAGAATATTATAAAAATAAAGAAATAAAGAATTTTGTAAAAATAAAGAAATAAAGAATTTTGTAAAAATAAAGAAATAAAGAATTTTGTAAAAATAAAGAAATAAAGAATTTTATAAAAATAAAGAAATGAAGAATTTTGTAAAAATAAAGAAATAAAGAATTTTGTAAAAATAATGACATAAATAATAGAGAGAACTCTTATATATAACATAGAAATGAAATTATTGAAAAAATAATAACAATTAGTTCGTCACTTTAAATAAGATCAGCATTGCGATAGCTAGTATCGTGAATTAAGAAATATATAAATATATAGTCATCATAAAAATCGATACAATCGATTGATTGGACAGCTAAATCTGTTTGATCTATTAATTAAGTGCGTCAATTAATGACTTGAAGTTACAGTCCCCCCTCCAGCCTCGTAGAAAAATTCAAACTTTGTATCAGGGTTCGTCCAGGGTCAAATACGTGCTCGAAATTTTACCCTACGAATTTAATTATTTATAAATTGTTTATAAGCCAAATATCGTGTAAGCAATCTTAGGCTGTTAATTACACGAATTTGGGATAAGGCAGATTAAAATATTTCTAAAAATAAATCACTGAGTTGCTCGAATAAATTTCACGAAGAAAAAAACGTATTTTTTTAATAATTCAATTGTCATGCCAAATTTAATGCATAATAATAATCAACAACTGGACCAAAATAATAATCGTGCTGTACGTTATTCCCCCACACTTTCTTACACACTAATTTTTCTTTCACTATAGTTGCTTGACGACTTTTCGATAACTCAGAAATTCTCGTAGAAATGTTTAAAAAATAAAATATATCCTACGAGTATATCAGGAGTTATAATAAGCTCGTGGTATGTGTATTGAATCGAGACACGAGATTCTTGGTAGACATTATCGAGCCTGACAGGATGGAAAAAGGAGTGAGGCATTTGCCTATCTGTTGTCCCAGCTTAGAAAGCTGTTTCTAATTAACAGTCTATCGTTTTATTGCCGACTGATAGATGGAAGTTGAAGAATTT
Organism: Dyspetes luteomarginatus; assembly: GCA_963669185.1. Lineage (NCBI taxonomy): Eukaryota > Metazoa > Arthropoda > Insecta > Hymenoptera > Ichneumonidae > Dyspetes > Dyspetes luteomarginatus. Next base: position 16,578,544 of record OY769912.1, on the reverse strand, counting down.
GCGATAGGACCGAGGCAAAGAAGGAGGGAAGAGGAGAGAGAGATTAGCGAACCAATAGTCATCGATGGGGAACGAGAATTTCCCATATTGGTGTCGTAAATTTGGTACGATCGTTCGACCGTTATGCACCATGTGAATTTATGTGTGTGTGTACGTGTTAATATTTTTTTAACTATATATATATATATATATATATATATAGTCAACGATCAGTATCGATATTTCTTTTTATCAATTGTCCATTTAACTTGTCGATCGACAAATACTTGACTTATCTCGTATTGTAATATATTACCCTTCGCATACCATGCATTGTCGATGGAATTTTTCTTGCCTCCTCGAATGGAGGCTTGCAAAGAATTAAACTGAAATATCGATAAAGTCAATTTATTGAAATTTACATGTAAGTACATTTGGTTCAATTGCATCCTCAAATATCACTGAGGGAGGGAATTTTTTGAGTTGCTTCCTCGTGAAATTACCAAAACTAAATCAAATTATTTCACTTTTAGATTTAATGAAAAGTAAAGCAGAATATATTTTATAGGAGCCAACACACGATTTAGTCCTGCAAATAAAGATTCTTTGTTGAAGAGATAATTTTTTATTACCCCAAAATTGCAGAATATGAGTATCTGATCATTTATGTCAATCAAGTCCAAGTCGAGCTGAAAATTAATTTCGTCTTCTATCATTCCATATCGAAGCTCGACACTTTTAGATTTAATGAAAAAGAAAGCAGAATATATTTTATAGGAGCCAACACACGATTTAGGGCTGCAAATAAAGATTCTTTGTTGAAGAGATAATTTTTTATTACCCCAAAATTGCAGAATATGAGAATCTGATCATTTATGTCAATCAAGTCCAAGTCGAGCTGAAAATTAATTTCGTCTTCTATCATTCCATATCGAAGCTCGACACTTTTAGATTTAATGAAAAAGAAAGCAGAATATATTTTATAGGAGCCAACACACGATTTAGGGCTGCAAATAAAGATTCTTTGTTGAAGAGATAATTTCTTATTACCCGAAAATTGCAGAATATGAGAATCTGATCATTTATGTCCATCAAGTCCAAGTCGAGCTAAAAATTAATTTCGTCTTCTATCATTCCATATCGAAGCTCGACACTTTTAGATTTAATGAAAAAGAAAGCAGAATATATTTTATAGGAGCCAACACACGATTTAGGGCTGCAAATAAAGATTCTTCATTGAAGAGATAATTTTTTATTACCCCAAAATTGCAGAATATGAGTATCTGATCATTTATGTCAATCAAGTCCAAGTCGAGCTGAAAATTAATTTCGTCTTCTATCATTCCATATCGAAGCTCGACACTTTTAGATTTAATGAAAAAGAAAGCAGAATATATTTTATAGGAGCCAACACACGATTTAGGGCTGCAAATAAAGATTCTTTGTTGAAGAGATAATTTTTTATTACCCCAAAATTGCAGAATATGAGAATCTGATCATTTATGTCAATCAAGTCCAAGTCGAGCTGAAAATTAATTTCGTCTTCTATCATTCCATATCGAAGCTCGACACTTTTAGATTTAATGAAAAAGAAAGCAGAATATATTTTATAGGAGCCAACACACGATTTAGGGCTGCAAATAAAGATTCTTTGTTGAAGAGATAATTTCTTATTACCCGAAAATTGCAGAATATGAGAATCTGATCATTTATGTCCATCAAGTCCAAGTCGAGCTAAAAATTAATTTCGTCTTCTATCATTCCATATCGAAGCTCGACACTTTTAGATTTAATGAAAAAGAAAGCAGAATATATTTTATAGGAGCCAACACACGATTTAGGGCTGCAAATAAAGATTCTTCATTGAAGAGATAATTTTTTATTACCCCAAAATTGCAGAATATGAGTATCTGATCATTTATGTCAATCAAGTCCAAGTCGAGCTGAAAATTAATTTCGTCTTCTATCATTCCATATCGAAGCTCGACACTTTTAGATTTAATGAAAAAGAAAGCAGAATATATTTTATAGGAGCCAACACACGATTTAGGGCTGCAAATAAAGATTCTTCATTGAAGAGATAATTTTTTATTACCCCAAAATTGCAGAATATGAGTATCTGATCATTTATGTCAATCAAGTCCAAGTCGAGCTGAAAATTAATTTCGTCTTCTATCATTCCATATCGAAGCTCGACATTTTTAGATTTAATGAAAAATAAAGCAGAATATATTTTATAGGAGCCAACACACGATTTAGTGCTGCAAATAAAGATTCTTCATTGAAGAGATGATTTCTTATTACCCCAAAATTGCAGAATATGAGAATCTGATCATTTATGTCCATCAAGTCCAAGTCGAGCTGAAAATTAATTTCGTCTTCTATCACTCCACATCGAAGCTCGACACTTTTAGATTTAATGAATAAAAAATAAGAATGTATTTTCGATTCTTCATTGAAGACATAATTTTTTATTACCCCAAAATTGCAAAATATGCGAATCTTATCGAGGTTGCTTAATATACGAATTTACGTCCAAAAAGTCCAAGTCAAGCTGGAAATTAATTTTAATTAATTAATTTTAAGCCAACACACGATTAAGTGCTGCAAATAAAGATTCTTCATTGAAGAGATAATTTCTTATTACCGTAAAATTGCAAAATACGAGAATTAGCCACGATTCATGGTAACCCCAATGCTTGCACTTTTAAAGGTGAACCCAATTTCATTTGATATTCTGGTTCGAAGAATCACGATTATTTGGCTGCTACTTTGGACCTTTCGTAACTGGTTCTCGGAGAGGATTTTCCACGCCGTCGAACGCGCACCCTGCCAAGGGCCAATAAATTCAGTCTCGAATGCTTCTTGGACTTTGCGGCGTCGACTAGAGTAGTTTGATGCCCGCGGTTCAATGTTGCTGCTGCGTACTTTTGCCTCGCCATACATCTCGCTGGTTTGAGTTATGCTTGCAGTGTACACTGTGCCAGGAAGAAACGAGAGTCAAGAGCCTTTGGCCAAGTGCTGTTTTATATCACGTAATTATACATGGCCGGTTAAGCTGCCCGCACAGGGCCCAAACGTACTCGGTATGCCCAGATCCTCTGACTCTCTTTTGCTGCTGGAAATAAAACAGCCGAGAGGCGAATACGAGAGAGAGAGAGATATGGAATGGAAGGAACCCCCAATGCCCCCAATTGTCCATTAACACTCATATATTATTAATATTTCATATTTAATTTCATTGGGTCAATGCATGAGTACTTTATTATTAATTATACCAAATCAAAATGATCTTCGTCTTGGTTAGATACGGTGGCACTTGGTACCAAACTCCACCATGACAGTTACCCACGAAATTTAGTTACCCACCAAATTTAGTTAGTTTGACTAATTCAGCCGCTTGGTTTGAGTTGATCAGGTACCAAACGCCACCATGACAGTTACCCACGAAATTTAGTTACCCACCAAATTTAGTTACCCACCAAATTTAGTTACCCACCAAATTTAGCTACCCACCAAATTTAGCTACCCACCAAATTTAGTTACCCACCAAATTTAGTTACCCACCAAATTTAGTTACCCACCAAATTTAGTTAATTTGACTAATTCAGCCGCTTGGTTTGAGTTGATCAGAGTTACATCGATCCTAGAGAGTACTCGAGCAATAAACTTGCTCGAGCCTTGCTTTTTTCTTCATCAGGTCTTATTGCCTTCTTGCCCAATTCGATTTTGTCTTGAGAATCTCAGTACGAGACTTATGCACGTGTGAGTTATCGATGATGTTGGTTGGGTACCCTGCCGTTTGGGTCAATGCATGAGTACTTTATTATTAATTATACAAAAACAAAATGATCTTCGTCCTGGTTCGATACGGTGGCACTTGGTACCAAACGCCACCATGACAGTTACCCACCAAATTTAGTTAACCACCACATTTAGTTACCCACCAAATTTACTTACCGACCAAATTTAGTTACCCACCAAATTTAGTTACCCACCAAATTTAGTTACCCACCAAATTTAGTTAACCACCACATTTAGCTACCCACCAAATTTAGTTACCCACCAAATTTAGTTACCCACCAAATTTAGTTAACCACCACATTTAGTTACCCACCAAATTTAGTTACCCACCAAATTTAGTTAACCACCACATTTAGTTACCCACCAAATTTAGCTACCCACGAAATTTAGCTACCCACCAAATTTAGTTACCCACCAAATTAAGTTAATTTGACTGATTCAGCCGCTTGGTTTGAGTTGATCAGAGTTACATCGATCCTCGAGAGTACTCGAGCAATAAACTTGCATTTACACTCCCTCGAGAGAGAGAGAGAGTTCACTTCAAGGGCATCTAAAAATTAATGGAGACAAATGCGGAATCCTTCCGAGAGAATTATGGGACTTATGCTCGTGTGAGTTATCAATGATATTTTGTATTATTATTTGGTTTGGGTCAATCCATGAGTACTTCATCATGAATTATACCAAAAGAAAATGATCTTCGTCGAGGACTCGAACAATTAACTTGCATTCACATGACCTCTCTCTCTCTCTCTCTCTCTCTCTCTCTCTCGAGAGAGAGAGAGAGAGAGAGAGAGAGAGAGAGAGAGAGAGAGAGAGAGAGACCACTTCAAGGGCACTTCAAGGGCACTTCAAGGGCATCTAAAAATCAATGGAGGCAAATGCGAAATCCTTCCGAGAGAATCTCAGAGCACTGAAGAGGCAAATCCTTGGTGAATCATGAACGATGGATCAATCGTACTTAATAGAACATTCATCTCTCACAAATGCCTTGCGTGATAGATCAAGGAAACGCCGCGCAATCACGTGCGAGGGTTTCGTATCACTGGCATGAAATAAACCATCAATGGCAAAAGGGTATCCGCTGAAAATGGCATATCCGGCTTAAAATGAGAAACTCTGAACAGTTGACGTTCTTCCCAGTTGAAAAAATAAGGGAATAAGAATATTTGTATTGATTTTAAATTGCGTCAAATTTTTTTATAACCTTTACCCTTTGACCCGTATTTTTGTGACATGAAAAAATTTAATTTAGAGATTTAAATTTTTTTCAATCATTTGGGGCTTTCAATGGTAAGAAAAAATGTTGGATAATTAATTAATAAAACGTTTAAATTAAGTTATAAAAATTAATCGAATAGAAAAGTCGTAAAGTGGAGTTGCAGGGAATTGAATGTCTCTGCGTCCATAATTCATGGAATTCAATATTTCAAGATAATGGGATATTGCTGAGATAATGAAAAACAGCTTGATCTGTTTTAGCCATCGTCAAGAAGATGGGGAGAAACGCTCCTGGCTGACTGGAATGTCCCACGCCCGAGTGATGGGTGTGAAATATTAATTTTGCCATGGATGGGCCATTTTACCCCACCTTCCTGTATGATATCGAATCATATCATACTATATATATATGTATATATATATATATATATATATATGTATATGTATGTATACATATATATGTATATATATATATATATATATATATATATATATATATATATATATGCACACATTATACTCCTACTATACCGTTGGTTAACGCGAGTACGACATAAATCTTCCGGTATGGTTCGATTAATTGCTGCCGCGATGCATTTCGTACAGTGCTGGTTCTCTTCGTGGTATGTAATTAGATCCTACGCTCTTCGTGGCCGGCGGTCCTCCCGGGGATTTCTTCCAGTTTCGCATCCTTCCTGGCTGTGCACATCATCATGAGATGACGACGACGAGCGAAATATCGAGGTCGTTGAATTTATACCTCGATTAAAAGCACGATATGCCTCCCTCGATATTTTTAACTCACTCGTGCAAAACTGGTATATATTTTCCTTGCTCTCTATGCTTTACACTCGTTTGTACATGGAGCTAATTGCTCATCGATCTTCTCCCGGTAGCCTTTCTACTCTTATTAACGAATATCAATAATTATTATCAATGAAACTGTCAATTTTACCGATGATATCACAATTCAACCCCACGATAGTTTTTTTAATTATGTTTATTTTTTTAAGTGCTGTGCTTGCAAAATGTGCTGCATGCACATTTTATAATATTACCGAATACCACTATAAAAATTCTTTATAGATGTTCTAATCGTCCAGTAATTTCTTTTCCTCGGATCCTCTTCCCTCTATCATTTATACATCTCGCCGTAGTAATGGAACGTAGTAAAATGGAACGCAGTAAAATGGAACGTAGTAAAATGAAACGTAGTAAAATGGAACGTAGTAAAATGGAACGTGGTAAAATGGAACGTAGTAAAATGGAACGTAGTAAAATGGAACGTAGTAAAATGGAACGTAGTAAAATGGAACGTAGTAAAATGGAACGTAGTAAAATGGAACGTAATAAAATGGAACGTAATAAAATGGAACGTAGTAAAATGGAACGTAGTAAAATGGAACGTAGTATAATGGAACGTGGTAAAATGGAACGTAGTAAAATGGAACGTAATAAAATGGAACGTAGTAAAATGGAACGTAGTAAAATGGAACGTAGTAAAATGGAACGTAGTAAAATGGAACCTAGTAAAATGGAACGTAGTAAAATGGAACGTAGTAAAATGGAACGTAGTAAAATGGAACGTAGTAAAATGGAACGTAGTAAAATGGAACGTAGTAAAATGGAACGTAGTAAAATGGAACGTAGTAAAATGGAACGTAGTAAAATGGAACGTAGTAAAATGGAATGTAGTAAAATGGAACGTAGTAAAATGGAACGTAGTAGAATGGAACGTAGTTAAATGGAACGTAGTAAAATGGAACGTAGTAAAATGGAACGTAGTAAAATGGAACGTAGTAAAATGGAACGTGGTAAGTAATAATGGAACGTTTCTTAATGTCCTGTTAATAAATTTTCACGTTTTGATAATTCATTAAAAAAAAAAAATTAATCAAAACGTATATCCCACAATCTGATTGAGTTCGTCGAGTTAAAAAATTACTTCACTATGTGTGAAAAACCGAAACGATATTATCACTGCGAGGAAAGTTTCTACTATAATCATTCCTAAGAATTAAAGAGGAAACTTTCTTATGCAACAATTACGACCGATTCGTGAATTCATCGATTATTCGTGAATCATTAATTCGCCATTACTGAATTTAGCCATTTAGCGGATATCATGGATCGAAGATAATTCCGATTAGACTTTGATCTTTTGCATAAACAGTTGCTTTAAGGAGATTTCTAAATCCTTTTACAGCACGAACTATTAAGAATTCGCTTTAAATTCCTGAGATCGTTCGATGCATAAAAATTCTTTATAGATCTTCTCCTCGTCCAGTCATTTCTTTTCCTCGGATTCTCTTCCCTCGATCCTTTATATACATCTCGCTTTAAAACTGGTTTTCACGTCCCCATTGACTTTTAAATCATATTGATCGGCTCATCGGTAGATCGAAAGACACGCGAGTGAACATTCACTCGTCCGCGTAAGTTAACTGAGAATCAACGGGATTTCTACGGATGAATCAAATAAAAATGCCACGTTCGTGTCGTGTCGTAGTTGTCAGCTCGGATTGCAAAGTACATCGAGGACAAGGAATGCATGGCAAAGAAAGTAGAAACGATATCAAAGATCCGGCAAGGACCAGGAAGAGACAAACTAGAATTACTGCTAATTTTTGTACATTTTTTTTACCCCCCCCCATAATTTTTTTTACCCCCCCCCATATTTTTTTTCTCGCTGAATAATATTCCAATCTCATATGCCTGGCATAGCCACGACAATTCTTCGAATTATTCGAGTGAAAAAGAAGCGATTTGATATAAAAGTGGCGAGTTAATTTTTTCTTCTCTGGCTGGCTTCAGACCGATCAACTGGATCAGTCGATCGATATTTAATGTGATCGAGAATGGAAATCGAGTACTGCAAATTTGTTTCTTTTATTGTCACTGAGACAAACTTGTACCCAATTTTTTTTTTTAATTTTTTTACAGCAACTGGACAAACCGGAAATAAAGTTCAAGTCTCTTGGGACTTGATGAGAGATTTTTTTTTTGTTCCTTCGTCATGTATATAGCGAATGGCCCAGTTTCTCACCTTTGACCCGAATGGGGGTTGTGACCTTTTCAACTGACTTTCTATTCTATTGATGAAGGTTTCATTGATTAAAATCAGTGTACCGGGCAATAAAACAAATATTATCAAATTAAACAACAGGAGACTTGGCTATAAGGACAAATGAATATCAGTAGAATGTAAATGGTTAAGCAACAGTTCAAATTCAGATTCGACGATCGAAATATAAATTATTAATGTTTTAGTATCGGTCTGTCCGATATTTAACTCTCATTTTATTTTTAGGTTTGATTTTAGGATAATTGATGAGTACCTGGAATATTGTTGGTTATTTTTGAATGATGCAAATAATAGAAAATAACAGAAACAATAGAAAATAATATAAATAATAGAAAATAATATAAATAATATTCCTAATAACAAAATAGAGTTATTATTTGAGTATCCCGAATAGTATAATTTGTATCATTGGATTATTGAAGAATTGATCAAAAACCCACCAAGAAATATCATCGGGGGCTTGAAATTTTATCCTCACTCAAATTAGTTTTTTCGCCGGAATTTTTGCAAACACGCAAAATTTCCACATGTCATCCAGATTTGCCACACTCTTCGCGTTATATTTTTCGAAAAGTCAGTCGGTCAGTTTCATGAAAAACATTGGTTATTTCCCATCTATATAGCTCTCCAGTCCGAGTCAACTGATCACATCTTTTTAACCCTCTCTTTGGCGTCTCGTTCTCGGTAAATTTGCATATATCTACTCTCCTCCACACCATGAGAGTTTCACACCCGTGACGATTTATATCAGCGTGCTCGCGCGTGCTGTCCCATGAGCGAAAATGTAGCCGCGAGAGCTTTGTAAAAGATAAGAGAGAGCTTGTTCGTCGCACGCTCCATTGCATACGGATAGTCAGGTCGGTGTACGCGTCACGGATACTCAACGAGTGTGTATTTACTTATTGCCAGACTCTGCTGAGGGTGTGTTGGCACCCGTGCCGTGCAAATTCATTCGACATCTCACGAATGGATTTCCCCGCCTTCAAGTTATCCACACATTCATTAGATTATATATATATATATATGTATATATATATATATATATATATATATATATGTACGTACAGTGTGTACACTGCCCTGGCAATTGATTAACGATTTCTATTTTCCGTGTGCTCGTGAAGATAGATTAAAATCGGCGAGAACTCTGTACCGCCACAACGATCATTCCATGTAGTGTATTAATTAACGTTACGCAACGATGTACCTCGGGGGACTGGAAAAAGCTTTGCCGCTGTTTCTATGGATTTGGCTTTGACACCCTTTCCCACCTATTGACTTAACGACACATACTCTGGACCATGGTCCTCCCAGTCGGTCCACCCAGCATCCACCGAATTATTATTTTTGCAATGAGGAGGACTAATTGAAGGACTGTAGGTCCTCCCAGAAGGTACGTTCGATTTTACTGGAACGTAGTAAAATGGAATGTAGTAAAATGCAACGTAGTAAAATGGAACGTAGTAAAATGGAACGTAGTAGAATAGAACGTAGTAAAATGGAACGTAGTAGAATGGAACGTAGTAGAATGGAACATAGTAAAATGGAACGTAGTAAAATTGAACGTAGTAAAATGGAACGTAGTAAAATGGAACGTAGTAAAATGGAAAGTAGTAAAATGGAACGTAGTAAAATTGAACGTAGTAGAATAGAACGTAATAAAATGGAACGTAATAAAATGGAACGTAGTAAAATGGAACGTAGTAAAATGCAACGTAGTAAAATGCAACGTAGTAAAATGGAACGTAGTAAAATGGAACGTAGTAAAATGGAACGTAGTAAAATTGAACGTAGTAAAATGGAACGTAGTAAAATGGAACGTAGTAAAATGGAACGTAGTAAAAAGAAACGTAGTAAAATGGAACGTAGAAAAATGGAATGTAGTAAAATGGAACGTAGTAAAATGGAACGTAGTAAAATGGAACGTAGTAAAATGGAACGTAGTAAAATGGAACGTAGTAAAATGGAACGTAGTAAAATGGAACGTAGTAAAATGGAACGTGGTAAACTGGAACGTAGTAAAATGGAACGTAGTAGAATGGAACGTAGTGAAATGGAACGTAGTAAAATGGAACGTAGTAAAATGGAACGTAATAAAATGGAACGTAGTAAAATGGAACGTAGTAAAATGGAACGTAGTAAAATGGAACGTAGTAAAATGGAACGTAGTAAAATGGAACGTAGTAAAATGAAACGTAGTAAAATGGAACGTAGTAAAATGGAACGTAGTAAAATGGAACGAAGTAAAATGGAACGTAGTAAAATGGAACGTAGAAAAATGGAATGTAGTAAAATGGAACGTAATAAAATGGAACGTAGTAAAATGGAACGTAGTAAAATGGAACGTAGTAAAATGGAACGTAGTAAAATGGAACGTAGTAAAATGGAACGTAGTAAAATGGAACGTAGTATAATGGAAAGTAGTAAAATGGAACGTAGTAAAATGGAACGTAGCAAAATTGAACGTAGTAAAATGGAACGTAATAAAATGGAACGTAGTAAAATGGAACGTAGTAAAATGGAACGTAGAAAAATGGAATGTAGTAAAATGGAACGTAGTAAAATGGAATGTAGTAAAATGGAACGTAGTAAAATAGAACGTAGTAAAATGGAACGTAGTACAATGGAACGTAGTAAACTGAAACGTAATAAAATGGAACGTAGTAAAATGGAGCGTAGTAAAATGGAACGTAGTAAGTAATAATGGAACGTTTCTTAATGTCCTGTTAATAAATTTTCACGTTTAGATAATTCATTTAAAAAAAAAATTTAATCAAAACATATATCCGACAATCTGATTTAGTTCGTCGAGCTAAAAAATTATTTCACTTTGTGCGACTATACATTGTAGAGTGTGTTGTAGCCGGAGATTTTCTTGATTACTTGGTCGATACACTTTGACGTAGCTTGACAGCGAGAGTTGCACTTCGTCGCTGCACCCGCGTGTCTTATTTGTGTACACGCCGGACGTCGAACTGACCCAGTATCGCGAGACGTTGATTTATGCCAGCGTTATCGCTGCTACCAGGGGGAAAATTATAGTATAGTTTATTATCGCTGCTTTAAGCCTGTCATCAAGATCGCGAGGTATAAATTTGTACAGTCGGTGGTGGCTGGCACGTGGAAAGATGAAGACGTAGGTTATTGTGAATATCGAGTATTCGCCTCGCCTCCAGTAATAGAGGTTTATGTATTATTACAGTATATCCCTATTCATATATAATACTTCGACGGGCTGATAAAGTTATTTCCGAATGAAAGTGATCGTGAATTATATAGGGATGAAGGAGAACCACCTGGCGGGTACAATTCTTGTGAAATTTTATCAGTTATCACCGATTTATTGTAGCACGAATTCCTCACACCATCACATTTTTGTAAAACTTTACCAATTTTAGAAAAGCTCAAATTTTTTCATTTTTCTACGAGAAATTTTCGAGCTTTTGAGTAAAAGTGATCGCATCAGATATCGAGCGTCAGATCGATGAAAATATTCGAAAAATGTTTCGTTACTTCAAGATAATGTCTACGCAAAGTTCACTTTTCTAGGGAGTAGAAAAAATAGGTCAAAGTTCGACTTTCTAAAATTGAATAAATTAAATTAAATTTGAATTAAAATATCGACAGATTTGTGTGCAAATAGACAATTATAGGTCAAACAACATTGCTTCTCTATTTCTCCCCATACAGCAGTAACGTACAATATTACTGGTTTAAGACTCAGAATAAGAATTCAGGAGCAGCAAAAAAAAATGAGTCGAGGCTCAACGTCGATCTATGAAAATATTTGAAAATAAATCGAAAAACGTTTCGTTACTTCAAGATAATGTCTACGCAAAGTTCACTTTTCTAGGGAGTAGAAAAAATAGGTCAAAGTTCGACTTTCTAAAATTGAATAAATTAAATTAAATTTGAATTAACGTATCGACAGATTTGTGTGTACATGGACAATTATAGATCAAACAACATTGCTTCTCTATTTGTCTCCATACAGTAGTAACGTACAATATTACTGGTTTAAGACTCAGAATAAGAATTCAGGAGCAGCAAAAAAAAATGAGTCGAGGCTCAACGTCGATCTATGAAAATATTTGTAAATAAATCGAAAAACGTTTCGTTACTTCAAGAACTACGCAAAGTTCACTTTTCTCGCGAGCAGAAAAAATAGGTCAAAGTTCGACTTTCTAAAATTGAATAAATTAAATTAAATTTGAATTAACGTATCGACAGATTTGTGTGTACATGGACAATTATAGATCAAACGACACATTGCTTCTCTATTTGTCAGATCGAAGTGAATTTCTATAGCTCCGAGGAGTCAAAAGGAAAGATTTGCGATATTCAATTACGGTCTGCACACGATAGCCAGTACGATAAGATACTCAGAGCGATACTCAGAGCGATACTCATACCAGCGATACTCAGAGCGATACTCATACCAGTAGTAACGTACAATACAACTCGTTTAAAACGAAGTCTCATAGCTTTGACTGCCCGGAGAAAATTCAACAGCAGGAAAAAAAACGAGTCGAGGCTCAACGGCAGACAGTCTGGCGGCAGCATTCACTTTATGCAAACACTCGAGGGCACATTGAGTAGCGTTGTAATAACCGCGTTAATACTCGTATAATCGGAGCAACTAAGATCATATGGCGAGGACAGAGGGGTATGAAATTGCGATAAGCGATAAATACCTCGTAGGAATTATTTAATATTATACTGGTGTAGTAGAAGAACGTTTACGCCCATTATAATAATATAACGGAGATCGTGTGATTTATTATTGAACTTGTTCATATATGCTCGCATGGATCCAACCGATTTTTTTTTCAACCGATTTATATTTACACAGATAGAAAAAAAAATTCTCATAATAATGAAAAAATCTTTCATTCTCTCGATATTTACGAAAGACTCGAAGATTTCTATTGTGATCGAAAATAGTATAAGAATGGGCCAGAGAGATAATCGATTTCTAACTAAAGAGATCGGTAAATCATGATTCGGATGCTGTGTATTCGTTGTAGATTTATATATATATATATATATATGATAGTAAGAAGATCAGGACTGGGCCTTGGCTGAGGTTCGAGAAACAAAACGTGCCCGAGGGACATGGGCAAGGTGAGAGGACCGGTCAGCAGAAAGCAAGATGTAGATAGCCCAGGTGGTGAAATTTATTGTTTTCTCTCGAATGGAATGATACATAATATTCGCTCTCGGCGAGTCAGAATGAGAAAGAGAAGGGAAGACAATGTGCAAGACGGATGAAGAATTTCGTGAGGGGTGATGCAGATATTCGTGGCTTGAAAATGCATCATTCATTCATTGGAAAACACATATGACGTACATAACCTAATTTGCCTTGAGGGAGAATGAATGCGTGAAGTTGGCGCTGCACTAGGGTCGATCGAGATGAATGAGAATATTGGAAATATGAATTATCGATGGCTGGTCTTGTCAGTCTACAAAATGGCTGCCTTAAATGAAGATTTAGATTTTGTTGAAATTTCGATGATCCAAAAATATCTACATATATATATTGAATGAGAACGATATATATATATTTATATATTTATTTATGAGAATGAGAAAAAAAAGAGAAAAGAGAAGGGAAGACAATGTGCACGACGGATGGAGAATTTCGTGAGGGGTGATGCAGATATTCGTGGCTTGGAAATGCATCATTCATTCATTGGAAAACACATATGACGTACATAACCTAATTTGCCTTGAGGGAGAATGAATGCGTGAAGTTGGCGCTGCACTAGGGTCGATCGAGATGAATGAGAATATTGGAAATATGAATTATCGATGGCTGGTCTTGTCAGTCTACAAAATGGCTGCTTTAAATGAAGATTTAGATTTTGTTGAAATTTCGATGATCTAAAAATATCTATATATATATATTTTTTTTTTTCTTGCATGAGGGAAATTATTTTTTCTTATATTTCACGTATTTTCGTTAGAGCTTAAATTTATGAAAAAAATGATTTATATACGCGTTTTTTTCAATAAATTAAAAAACGACTTACGCTTTTTTTTTATAAATAAGAAAACGACTTATAGTCAGCATATGAAGAGTATTGTTGATCATACTCACTCATTACCATAACGCTTTCCTCTTTAAGCATGCTGATTCCAAACTTTTATCGCGATCGCGACCAACGAAGCATGTGGGAGTGAAAATCTATGAAAGGAACATCGCATGGGCGAGTATGGCGCTCGAGCGATGACGGAGCTCAAGTCTTTTAATTGCGGCCTCATCGCCAGCACCGAGAAAATTAATTACCTCTTCACCGGTAAGGTCGGGAGAGAATTTTTCCTTTTTGTCTTTCCTTCCGCAAATAACGTAGCCAATTAATGAGAAATTTCCGGGTATGGCAGAAGATAAATTCTCAGTAATATTTATCGTCAAAAAAATGCAATCCTTCGATGAGAATATTTTATAATTTACTCAACATACACGAAGTAATATTCATTTCGTATATTAAAATTTCATCGAGTTGATCGAAGAAAAAAAATTCAAAAATTCGATCCGAATTTTCCAGTAATATTATAATCATCTCGTTTTATTTAGCTCTAGTTTAATTAATGCGTAAGATAGATTGAGAGCAGAGAAAATTTTTCTTTTTTGTCTTTCCCTCCGCAAATAACGTAGCCAATTAATGAGAAATTTCCGGGTATGGCAGAAGAAAAATTCTCAGTAATATTTATCGTGAAAAAAATGTAATCCTTCGATGAGAATATTTTATAATTTACTGAACATACACGATTCATTTCGTATATTAAAATTTTATCGAGTTGATCGAAGAAAAAAAAATCAAAACTTCGATCCGAATTTTCCAGTAATATTATAATCATCTCGTTTTATTTAGCTCTAGTTTAATTAATGCGTAAGATAGATTGAATGTAGCGTAACAAAATATCACGATAACGATCACGATATATGCGCTGTTGAGTCTGCGAGATACTATACTTACTCTCTTAATCTGTTTAGTCTAAGTTACACTCTATTTATTCTCGCAGATAAATGATACACTTTGTCGACCTGGATGTGCTGATTAATAAAAGACCTTCATCATATTTGGTAATTAAAAAATTCTACCCATTCGAACATTCCATGTTCAATTTCTAAATAATTTTAAGATTTTCCACACGAATTTACTGCAATTAAACTCTAAATTAAGCCATTCAATTAATTTTTTTTAATTAATTTAAATTAATTTAATTTAAAATCAATTTAAATTAATTTAATTTAAAATTAATTTTAAAAAATCCAAAATACCTAAAAGTATCTCTAAAATTTCGAGTAAATGTTCTTTCTACACAGTAAAATAGTTCTTTCTACATATCCACTTGAATTCAGCCAAGAAATCATTGGTCATTAAGTGTTTTATGAATTTTTAAATTAAGGGATGAACTTTAACCCCTTTTGAGGTCAGAGGTGACTGAACGTATTCTACTGAATTTCAAACGTTAAAGTCTTATCGCTGAGTGCGGCTCGTCTCGAAAGAGGAAGCAAAAGTATTGACCTCGAAAATGTATTTTACTTACCTATACGATGAATTGTATGCAATGTAAACTTTGTGGATGCGGCCATGCGTCAGTCTCGCTCTGTTCATTCACCAAGTGGAATAAGCAACGCCTCGAGCGAGATACGCCAAATGCTAATGAGACCACGTCTGGCCAAAGACCTTTCTTCCATCGCTGCATATGAGCTGCATATGAGATCTCTTATGCTCCTCTTGTTCTCACTGAAAAATATCATGAATTGTTAAATTATTTTTCTTTTTTTAATTTACGTTTTGATTCTCAACAAATTTCGTATTAACTTGAATAATTAAAATCAACTCAAGTTTTAATTGACGAATATGAATTTGTTATTCAATGCTTGATTACTAAATAGATACACAAAATATTCGAAAATAAATCGAATAATGTTTCGTTGAATATGAGCTTTCTGCATATGCTCCTCTTCTCTTATGCTCCTCTTATGCTCCTTTTATGCTCCTCTTATGCTCCTCTTATGCTCCTCTTATGCTCCTCTTATGTTTCTCTTATGCTCCTATTATGCTCCTCTTATGCTCCTCTTATGCTCCTCTTATGCTCCTCTTATGCTCCTCTTATGCTCCTCTTATGTTTCTCTAATGCTCCTCTTATGTTTCTCTTATGCTCCTCTTATGCTCCTCTTATGCTCCTCTTATGCTCCTCTTATGCTCCTCTTATGCTCCTCTTATGCTCCTCTTATGCTCCTCTTATGTTTCTCTAATGCTCCTCTTATGCTCCTCTTATGCTCCTCTTATGTTTCTCTAATGCTCCTCTTATGCTCCTCTTATACTCCTATTATGCTCCTCTTATGCTCCTCTTATGCTCCTCTTATGCTCCTATTATGCTCCTCTTATGCTCCTCTAATGCTCCTCTTATGCTCCTCTTATGCTCCTCTTATGCTCCTCTTATGCTCCTCTTATGCTCCTCTTATGCTCCTATTATGCTCCTCTTATGCTCCTCTAATGCTCCTCTTATGCTCCTCTTATGCTCCTCTTATGTTTCTCTTATGCTCCTCTTATGCTCCTCTTATGCTCCTCTTATGCTCCTCTTATGCTCCTCTTATGCTCCTCTTATGCTCATCTTATGCTCCTCTTGTCCTCACTGAAAAATATCATGAACCGTTTAAATTATTTTTCTTTTTTTAATTTACGTTTTGATTCTCAACAAATTTCGTATTAACTTGAATAATTAAAATCAACTCAAGTTTTAAGTGACGAATATGAATTTGTTATTCTACGCTTGAGTAATAAATCGATATATTTTTACAACAAAAAAAAAAAAAATTTATCGCCGTAAAGTCAGCCGAAAAAAAAAAATGAGCTAACCATTCGGTCCACGAGACTCCTCCGAGTCATAACATTCAGTAACAATGGCTATAACAATGTCAGCTTTGACTTCGTAGTCGATATATCACCTCGGTGGATAAATTTACGTCAATGTCTCACCCGCATATAAAATTGCAAAATAAGCATGAACGAGAGCAGCAGAGATGTGCTCGTTCATACTACATCAACTTCACATATTCTCCATCCAATGATTCAGTACTAGAAAGACTTCTAGAAGTACTACAAGAGTGAATATTTTCTTTGTAACGTCCACATATAATTCTCTCTCTCTCTCTCATTCTCTCTCTCTCTCTCTCTCTCTCTCTCTCTCTCTCTCTCTCTCTCTCTCTCTCTCTCTCTCTCTTCTCTTTCTCTCTCTTTTTCTTTTTCTCTCTCTCTCTCTCTCTCTCTCTCTCTTCCTTTTTCTCTTTCTCTCTCTCTTTCTTTTTCTCTTTCTCTCTCTCTCTCTCTCTCTGTCTCTCTCTGGGACAGCGAGAGAAAGAGAGAGAGAGAGCAACAGAGATCAAGTTGTCTCGAGTCTTTTCATGGAGTCTGTGGCCTTTGTTCAACGAGAAAATCGAGAACGTAAACCTGCAATATTATCTCCCTCTCTAGTACGCAAACGTGTTATACGATCTCGTAACTCGACCGGATCTGGAGATTTTTTTTTTTTTTTCGTCAACATCCGATGCACGATAATGGCAAAATTCCTTTTATAATATATTTAGCGTTGTCCTTTGAAATTTGTTCTCGCGTGAAATTGAAATGATGATTTACCGGTCAGCAGGGAATAAAGAAAAATGATTAAAAATAGCGGAGCGAATCGAATTTTTTTCAAATAGTCCCAGCAGATTTTCGTGGAGATTGATCGTTGGTAAATTTTGTTAATTTTACAAATTTCAATAATTCAATTCGATTGTAGATTTTTTTTTATCGGTTGAAAATCATCTCATAATTTAAAGGATCTTAATAATTTTATTAACAAGGCAATATATTTTTTCAAGTTTTTCGTATAGAAAAAAAAAATTTATAATAAACTACCACGTGACTAAAAAATACCCCAAGAATAAAATACCTTTATTATTGTTTGATTAGTTCTGTTGTCTCGAATGTCTTGGCTCGAGTTTTAATGTTGGAAGATTGCACTCGAAATTTACGTGCATCATGGCATATAAAGAGATATATATATATATATATATATATATATATATATAGCATATACCACACGTGCACACGTGGGCACATAACTATATACGTATATATGCCTATGACTATATATATACATATATACGTACATACGTATATATGACATACACGTAAATATATACTTATATACACGTATATGTATACGTGTGCACGTATGGCGGATAATATTATGCACAACTTTGAGAGCGGACCACCAGGGCAGTGAGAAACGATGCACAAGTGCATAAGTACAAACGACGTTGGGATGCAAAGTCCCGAAGAACGTGAAATTTATGATCGGACCTGCCCTTTGGCTGTTTGATTCGTCACGTGAGATCGCGAAATGTTGTATCTTTTATTTTTATTTTTTTTATTTTTATTCACGCTCTGCTGTACATTATTAATAATACTTGTGGAGAAAGGTGGGCCCTTCCTTCAAGGTTTTTATCCTTCGAGAGCTCGCGATGTGTCGAATAAAAAAATTTATCCTTAAAATATCAGGATTAAAAAGCATTCGGTTTATAAGATTTGTAAGATAATCGTCAACGTATGACATTATGAATATTTTTCACTGAATTGACATTGAATATGAGATAAGTGCAATGTGCTAAACCGATTCACATCAAACCATGAATCATTTTTAAGGGCCAGACATATATATTTTTATAACCCTTTTTTTATTTTTATATATATTTTTGTAACCCTTTTTTTATTTTTATATATATTTTTGTAACCCTTTTTTTATTTTTATATATATTTTTGTAACCCTTTTTTTATATTTATATATATTTTTGTAACCCTTTTTTTATTTTTATATACATTTTTGTAACCCTTTTTTTATTTTTATATATATTTTTTTAACCCTTTTTTTATTTTTATATATATTTTTTTAACCCTTTTTTTATTTTTATATATATTTTTGTAATCCTTCTTTTATTTTTATATATATTTTTGTAACCCTTTTTTTTATTTTTATATATATTTTTATAATTCTCTCTCTCTCCTTATTTCTCTCTTTTCATTTGATATCCTCTTTCATATTCTTGAAGCATCATGAAAAATATGTGACCGAGATTATTCGGACACTCAATTCGTCACGATGAAAATCGAGGACTGGAATTGGTATGAAAATAATTATTATTTTTTATTCATCAGGAATTGTCACAAAGCTGATTTTCAATTTTTTATACTATACGACGCTATCTAGTTAAATTCAATTTTTGAAATGATTTTTTTTTTTTTGTTTTTTCATCAGTCATGCACTTTTGTTTCATGGATAATATGAATCGTGAATTCTAAGGATATCTCTACAGTAATTATTAATTAATTAATAAATAATTTTACTAAATTAAATAGATAAATAAAAAGGCAATGGAAAAAAACCAAAAAATTTCAATTTAATTTCAACAAAGTACTGGAATATTCTGTAGCAGGAGTTGTGGCTCCAGCGCATGCCTTTTTCTCCTCTGAAGCACTGGGGTCGATCGAAAAAGTTAGTGATTTTTTTTTTGTTTATTTTTATCAAAAAAAAATGGTGGCAAGGCCCACTGGAATGATAATTGACATTATTCCAAGGCTGATCCGGGCAGAAACGTTACAGCCATCTTTGTCATCGCATTCATAACATTGAATTGAGCTTGACGTAAAGGAGATTAAGCACAACCCCTTTGGGATGCATCCTCTGACGACAACGCTTGCTTCACCAACTGTAATTTAAATGACTTTATAAGAAGAAATTTTGAACACTCGTCAATTTTATATTGTATATGCCGATCGATGAATTTATCATATATATGATAATGAAAATAAAAAATATTATGAAAGTTTTATGAAAATATTAAAATAAATAATAAACTCACCACTCGAGATTGCCTTCGCGCAGGACATATTAATGGCACGAGACGTTTGCAGCCCTTCCAGAAATTTCAGAGCATCGCCATTAACTTCTGTCACCAATGTATATGTTAGAATAAATATTCAACTTTGAATAATTAATTTTATTAAATTCAATTGTATATTTGTTTTGAGCTACCATTATCATATGATTCTCAATATAGATAACCTTAATTTTTTTGCAAAAAGCCAGTACTATTGTTTATAAATTTCGAGCCACCATTATCATATGATTCTCAATATAGATAACATAACATTTTTTGCAAAAAACGAGTACTATTGTTTATAAATTTCGAGCCACCATTATCATATGATTCTCAATATAGATAACCTTAATTTTTTTGCAAAAAGCCAGTACTATTGTTTATAAATTTCGAGCCACCATTATCATATGATTCACAATATAGATAACCTTAAATTTTTTGCAAAAAATGTATCGTTATCATATGATTCTCAATATAGATAATGTTAATTTTTTTGCAAAAAACGATTACAATTATATATATATATATATATATATATATATGTTTCGAGCCACCATTATCATACGATTCACAAGAGAGCCATCCTATAGTAAATTATTCGATAGTGAGGAAAATCGACATTAGAGCCTTTTAATTGAAAAATGATTTTATCACTGGGAGCTCTAGGTTCGAACTATATGATTCGAAAGAAAGTCATCACAAATTGCATGGCAAAATTTTTACTCCAATAATTATTCGTTTCTGTAATTGATTGAGGGACCTTCTGTGTGAATTTAAAATTTGAGTATTTGCGTGACTTTATTTATACATCCGTCAGATCGTAGAAGATTTAACCTATGAACTATAAACAGAAGTTCACGCGATTGTGTTTTTTCGGTAATAGGAAATTCATCGTTTGCCCAGAACGAATTATAGTCGACCATGAATTATTACTTGGACAAAATAAATAAATTATTTGTAACGAAATTTTTTTAAAAATTTACCACCAGGTGTGTCCGATATAGGAGAGTTCATTATGTCCATTGGACTGGTGCAATCAAGTAAATCAGTTTTTTCCGGAGCGTCCGCACAATTATTATTTTTGAGCGATGAGCACTGGTAACATTTTATGGACGTAGCTGAAAAAATTCAAAAATTTTATCGATCAAGATACCATAGTACAAGTAGACAAGAGATTGTCAAGTCTAAAATGAATGATCGTGGAATATTTTTTAATTAAAATTGTAATGATGCTAAACGTGACATCGTGAATTTCTTACGGTGCTTTTTATATTTTAACCCATCACAGTCTGACCCGATCTTGGCACAGATATGAAAAATTTAAAAACATTAGCTAATTTCAGACGAGAAAAAATAAAAATAAAAATCCATGATGATCCATGAGAATCCATGAAAATCCATGAGGATCTATGAAAATCCATGAAAATCCATGAGAATCCATGAAAATCCATGAGGATCCATGAGAATCCATGAAAATCCATGAGGATCTATGAGAATCCATGAAAATCCATGAGGATCCATAAGAATCCATGAAAATCCATGAAAATCCATGAGGATCTATAAGAATCCATGAAAATCCATGAGAATCCATGAAAATCCATGAAAATCCATGAGGATCCATGAAAATCCATGAAAATCCATGAGAATCTATGAAAATCCATGAGAATCCATGAAAATCCATGAGAATCCATGAGAGATGTATTGACAGACTCACCTTGATCGAATCTGGCGATGAGCACAATCGCCAAAAGGGCCACAACTGTCACTCGCAAAGAAAACATCGTGGGACTTATGAAGCTTTCTTTATTCTTGTAAATTAATGGATGTATCGAATAACGAAAGTCCGAATAAAAAATGCAACTCAATTAAATTGATATATTGTCATAAAATAATAATAATAATACGATGCGTGACTGTGATCGGCGTTGAAATGAGGGTCGTTCGAACGAGACGAGGGCCTTATTATACGTTTCTCAACCCGACCACTCTCAATTCTCCGTACATTATCAATATTATCAAGATAAAACAGACACACATGGATAAATCACACACACATGTATAACCGTCTAGTGTGTCTTATCAGTAACTAACTGCTGCTCGCAATGTAAAAATGTACTGCAGTGTAAAAATATTTTACCCTTTTTTACCCCCTTAGGTGTTCAATTTCGAAAAATCCCTTCTTAGTGAGTCTCCACATTATAAAATAAAACTACTGACCAAGTTTCATGTTTTCAAGTCCAATGGTTTGGGCTGGGCGATGATGAATCAGTCAGTCAGGATATGTTATATTATTTGTATATAGATAACGCATCCCTGCTACATTTAACACTCAACATGGAGTGCAGGGGCAACAGCATATCTGCGATATTAAACTATTTTTCAGCAAGAGTTGTTATCAGAGTTTATTAAAAATATCAACGAGTCACGTTGAGAGTATCATTTCTGGTCCTCAGTATGTAATCCATATATGTACAATTATACAATAATACATACAATAATACATGCAATAATACATTAAATAATACATGCAATAATACATACAATAATACATACAATAATACATACAATAATATATACAATAATACATACAATAATACATACAATAATACATACAATAATATATACAATAATACATACAATAATACATACAATAATATATACAACAATACATACAATAATACATACAATAATACATACAATAATACATACAATAATACGTACAATAATACATACAATAATACGTACAATAATATATACAATATGCATATCCTTTCAATGCTTTTCGAATAAAGACCACTTAGCACCAACGGAGATACTTAATCGAAAAGTATTAAAATGCTCCTCATGAAATATCTCCCACCATTTGCGAATATATTGCAAAGTGCAATATGAGAATTTTCAATATACATAAAGAATATAAGAGAGGATATAAAACCAGTTTGGTCTTAACTCTCTTACTGATATTTTGAATGATTCACTGATTATTTTCTTATATTTTAATTTTTTTTTTCCCTCCATGTTATTTTTACAGACAACCAGCGTCGGAGGTGCAAGCGTCGTCGAGAAATTATCATTTTATAACCACACAGAGTGTGAGTGCAAAGAGCGAAGCGAGTACGGTACATCGAGTGACAAAACGACTGGAACGATCGAGCACAGATTTACCAGGCATCATCCACCGGCTGTTCCACCCCCGCAGAACATCCAGAGGCCTCCTAAGAGAAAACCGTAAGTGCACGGATAAATATATATATATATATATATTTTTTTTTGAGTTCAAGAGTTTTAGTCCTCCAGCCCGTTGACTTCAACTTCCACATGATTATTCCGATATTCTTTTGGTTTTACCATCCACAAATTTTTATTATCTTGAAAAACTTTTTTCGAAATTTTCATACCAAAGTTCTCAAAATGTCCCAAATTGCTGAAAAATCGTCAAAATCCTAACATAAAATTGATAATTTCATGCTGACTTATTAAAATTTGAATCTTGCGTGATTTATTTATAATTTCATTATATTCTAATTAACAGATGCAGGTGCCCCTCGGAATTTACACCACGAATAACACCCGAGGGTGAATGCCAGTGCAACTGCTTCGAGAATGATCAGAATTGCATTCGTACGAGACGTGGGAAAGGTTACTTCTCTCTCAGAGATAGATTGTAAGTATATTTGTCAATTTATAAAAATAAAATAAAATTAAATATATTAAGAATATTTTTTAAATTTATAAATATATTTATTTATTTTAAAAAAACAGACACACACAAAAAGTACATGAGGCAAGAATTTTCTAAAAACTGGTCCATAACATTCCCATTCTAAAAATCATATAATCACTATGTTGATTTAATAACAATTAGATTATTAACAAAAAAAAAATCCAGAACGATGAGCAGCTTGTTGTGCTTTTATATAAATTTCTTTACTGCTGAACATAATCAGCAAATTATTTATTTTCAACAACTAGAACGACTGATAAAATGTTATGATATCGTAATTTTTTTTTTCATCATTTCTTCCTCTGATTTATCTGTCAGTATGTCCTTCATAATTGCTCGCATGTTACAGACATTAAAAGAGAATTAAAAATAAGTAAAACTGGGAGATTAAGGCGATACATTGGTACCTATTTTGTTTTATTCTTGATCAAGATTATTATGTCAGTATCGTTTTTTTTTTTTAGAATGTTGAGGAATTGCAAAAAAAAATACAGTTGATACATGGACAATTTTTTTTTACCCAACTGTCTTTGTAAATATTTGGCAAATATGGAACTTTTATACAAATTTCTTTACTGCTGAACATAATCAGGAAATTATTTATTTTGTATTTATTTTGAACAACTAGAACGACTGATAAAATGTTATGATATCGTAATTTTTTTTTTCGTTATTTCTTCCTCTGATTTATCTGTCAATATGTCCTTCATAATTGCTCGCATGTTACAGACAATAAAAGAGAATTAAAAATAAGTAAAATTGGGAGATTAAGGTGATACGTTGGTACCTATTTTTTTTAATTCTTGATCAAGATTATGATGTCAGTATCGTTTTTTTTAGAATGTTGAGGAATTGCAAAAAAAAATACAGTTGATACATGGACAATTTTTTTTTGCCCAACTGTCTTTGTAAATATTTGGCAAATATGGAACTTTTATATAAATTTCTTTACTGCTGAACATAATCAGGAAATTATTTATTTTGTATTTATTTTGAACAACTAGAACGACTGATAAAATGTTATGATATCGTAATTTTTTTTTTCGTTATTTCTTCCTCTGATTTATCTGTCAATATGTCCTTCATAATTGCTCGCATGTTACAGACATTAAAAGAGAATTAAAAATAAGTAAAACTGGGAGATTAAGGCGATACATTGGTACCTATTTTGTTTTATTCTTGATCAAGATTATGATGTCAGTATCGTTTTTTTTTTTTTAGAATGTTGAGGAATTGCAAAAAAAAATACATGGACATTTTTTTTTTGCCCAACTGTCTTTGTAAATATTTGGCAAATATGGAACTTTGGACGGAATTTTTTTTTATTATTCTTCGGATACGAATTAATTGCAGGCTAATAAATTTTTTTTTTTTCAATATTTCTCGCATCTCAATTCTTTGTAGTCTAATAATTTTTTTTTTCTTCAATTATATCGTTTCAGATGCATACAAAATGAGGAATGTGCCACGCCGATCTGTGAATTCGGCGAGTACATGAGGAGGCAGGGAAAATGTCCAAGGAAAAAGGACAGATTCGACGCGATAGCGAATTATCCGACAAATATAAATCTTCATCACAGATTAAGAAGTTAGGCACTCATGGGCTTCTTCGTTAAGACGATAAAAAAGTCCACGAGTGATACTAATGGGCCTTACGAGTATAATAAACGATTAATCGTTTAATAGCCGAAATATTACGTGCCAAATGTGTTGGTGACATTTTGTAGAAAACAGCTGGAGAATTTCACGTGACAGGTGCAATCGAACAAAGCTTGATTAAAAGTTATTTTTTCTTCATCACCTCAGCCGATTAATAATTCGGTTAAATTATGAAGAAGAGGAACAAAGCCAAGCGTTAATTGAATGGTGCCATTGATCAAGTGTTTTTAACAGAGACTGCATAATTATACAAATCTTTGATATTTACCAAGAACCTTAACGATATTTTTCTATTTTTCGTTTTTTATTTTTTTTTGCGTTACGAAATGTGACGCCACCCAGTGATCATATTTGATACTAATCCTGTTATCGAATTTCACCGATTTCATCTAACCGATCGAATATCATTTTATTTTGTATTTCATTTAAATCGAGTGAAAGATCGAGACTAAGAAAGATAATTAAAGGGAAAATTATGTATCCCTTTTGTTTTTGTTTTTTTTTTTTTTTTCTCGTTGGAAATAAATTAGAACCGCTATGACCCTTTTTTACAACATAAAATTTCCTTTTCCTAAACGATTTTTTAATAATGATCAATGATCGTCTAATTAATTATTAAGAAGATTTGCCATCGATGGTGCTTTTTTTCGTATAAATCGTGGTGGAAAATTACCATTTTGAAATTTAATCAACGATAGTTGATAAAATTTATCACCTCGACCGCCAGATGTCGCATTTTAAATCTCCCCCCACCTGCCCCCAAATTGTTACGAAATTAAATGAATGCTTGAAAATTTTGTAACGAATCGAGGAATGTCAGAATGTTAAATGTCATTTTTCGTAAATATTTCGACATTGCAATATATGTGACATAAACATACACGATTTTTTATTGAGCATGTAGGTATATATAGCATATTGTTAATTAGCGTAATATTATTGCTAATTAGCACAATATTATTGCTAATTAGCCCAATATTATTGCTAATTGTTTATATAGAATTTATAGGAGGAATAATATGCTGGAATTGACGAGACTACATTACTCGAGTTAACTGGCGATTTAACGCCCAGGAAATTAGATCTGAATGGTCCCTGGGGATTTGTAGATTATCGATTAATTTTTACGCTACAACCCGAACGAATAAAAATCCCTATTGTCAAGTTATAGTATAGATAAATATCCATATATATATATATATATATATATATATATATATATATATATATATATATATAAATATAAATATACATATATATAAATATAAATATACACGTATGAATTAATTAATTGATTAATTATTTGCTGACAAGTCCATGGACACGTGCCTAGTCTGAGGCCCCGTCTCATACCTGCGAATTTTAATTTCTTCATTAAATTTTAAAACCATCAACTCGGTAAGCAAATCATCACCGAGTATATTTTCATGACACAGAAATCGTCCAATCAAGCATTAAATTTTTTGTAGAAAAACAAAAAAAAAACAAAAAAGTAATGACACTAAATGATAATGGGAGAATTTTATACGCAGGAATGAAACGGATCCTTAATGTATCCACACTTTTGTATTTTTCAAATAAGAAACAAAAAAAAAAAAAAACAAAAATTCTTGTATTTTTTATTTAATCCAAGTATTTAAAAAAATAAGTTCGTTAATTTAATATTTAATCGCTCGTTCGTAATAACAATTCATTATTGTCAAATTTTCAGCGTATCGTGCTATAGACTATTCGATAAATCATATAAGTGTGAATCTTTTAAATCTGTAAGTTATTCATGTTAGGAAAAATGTCTCCCTCCCTGCATATAAAGGAGATTTAAGACATATATATATATATATATACATATATATATATATATATATATATATATATCGAGCGAAAATTGCAGCTTGATAAGATTCAATTTGTATCGCTTTATCGTATTTATCAATTTCACCGAAATCTTCGTGATTACATAAATAAATTACTTTATTAAGACATAATATGTAGTGGTCAAATTAATTATAAATGTGTCCCTGTCATTACGGGTAGACCCTTAAATATTTCGATTTTAACGTTCCCATGTGATTAAAAAAACATCCTGGTGAAAATTTAATTAGTTTAATTATAACCGAAATTTCAAGCAATTTCTCTAGTTCATTCCGCAGTTAAAGCTAAATTCCCCTTTTTTTGAATATTAATCGGAGAAAAAAAAGTAACGCAGTTTGGGTATAATCAGAGTCATTACGAGGCGGGAGATAAATTACCGTCGGTTGGTTATACAGGAATTTGCATTCGACTGACGCTGCTCCTCTACCGTTGCAGCAGCCATCAATAGATTAACCCCTTCACTGGCAGACCAGTTACGGCCAAGTCAGCGCGCGATGCATATAAATCGCTGCCAGCGACGGAGTAAAATCATAATCTATAAAAGTCTACCCTACAGTTGCAGTGATACGCTAAAAGATGGCATTGCTGTTCTCGAATTCGAATTACTGACATGGAAAGTTCCATAGTGGTTCCATACCCGATCTATTGCGCAGGTTGCCTAAAAGTCCGTTATAATTTGAATCTTTTGGGTCTTCATGATCACCCATTACCGTAGGGAACGCCCAAATGTACCGATGGATCCTTCAAAGGAGATTCATTGATATATTTTTAACCCAGTAAATGCTGAATAATGAGTCAATATGCCGAACGAGCTTTCCGATAAGTACGATCGCTCCATTACCGGCGAAATAGCGTTTTCCTCAAATTTCTTACTATCTCCCATTACTTTAGACAAAAACTTAGTGGGTTTACTTCCGTGCTACGATACTGAATTCATATCCAAAGTTTCATAAGATTCTGTTGAGTCTATTTCGAGAAATTTCGTTACAATATTTCGAAGTGGAGAGACTGATGAACCTCCATCGGTAACTTACCGATCGAGTCACTAGATTTCTCCAGTTTGTCATTCCATTAGGAAATTATGATGAAAAAAATTGAAGACTGCACAAAACTATTATTTCCTTCGATGATATAAAAGAAAATATATTATTGACATCCATATTGTCGTTATAATATTTATTAACGAAAACAGGCGACGTTAAAATCGTGCCCGTCGACGAAGAATTTTTAAATACATTAAAATGAATTTCTAAAAATAAGTTACTTTCTCGTGAACCAAGTTCAAGTAAACATGACCCACAAGCTCATATAAGATAATGGTTGACGATACTTTGATGCGTCGCCGCCGAAAACGAGTCAACCATGGTGGAAAAACAACTATTAGCGCGTCGCGGTGAACGCTGCAAGATTCTGACGGTAGGAGAAAAGCCAGCGGACTCAAGAAGGGGATACAGTGGGTCGGGCAAATGTTTCTAGGTAGTTATTCAGTGGTGTGGCCGCTGCGCGGCCCGACGACAGTGAGTTAACAGGTGTCGCTTCGAACCAACAGTTTCGACTAAATCGTCACAGTCAGTGTATTCATTTTTTTTCTCTTTTCACGCCCAGTACAAGTATTCTTGTTGAAAAAAAATTGTTGGCGTTTAAATTTTTTATTGCATATCATTTATAATTATATATACATATATATATATATATTTTTTTTCGGGAAATAAGTGGCCTCGTACTATATATAATTATTGCAACAGGTTTATAATTACGTCGCTTAATAACATTATAAAAAATAATATAAAAAAATAAAAAGGTGTCAACCAGATTATTTAATATTTAAACCGTGAATTGCATCGTAACATGATGTCAGAGACCGTCGTTACGGTCCAGGATGGCGCGCCCAATAATGCCAACAATCCGCGTCAGGCTCCAACAGTTAAGACGGAACCGGGTCAGCCTGGTCTCATCCCCGGAATCAAGTTAAATGTGCCCTACTTTAAGTCCATACCCGGCATCATCAAGCTCGTGCAACTGGTGAGTTTATTTTTTTCGTCGATTTTTTTCTTTTGCAATTTCGTGAATTGATAATTTAATATTGATATCAATTAAAATTATAATTTAATTAATTATTACTCCAGTCAATTTTAAATAAATAAATAAATAAATATTATTTGTCCGGATAAAACGCATGAAAATTTTCCAAACTGTATCGGGACGAATAAGCGTCGATTGTTCGTCCGGATATCTGGACGAAAAATAGACATTTATTTTCTCCAAATATTCCAACAATATTTCTGTCAAAATTATGAAATTTGAATCACTCATGAATTATTGTTCATCTGAGGAAAATAAAATTATTAATGAATCAATTTAATTTAATTAATTTCCTTCCTAAAAAATATTCTCAAATTTGTTAAATTTATGATTACGATGATCTGATTATTTTTCATCATAAAAAGTGTTCAATTAAAGAAAATTTTTGAAAATAATAATCATCTTCTTCTTCCGGTTTCGCCACCACGCTAATAGTTTTTTTTCGTCGATTTTTTTCTTTTACAATTTCGTGAATTGATAATTTTATATTGATATCAATTAAAATTATAATTTAATTAATTATTACTCCAGTCAATTTTAAATAAATAAATAAATAAATATTATTTGTCCGGATAAAACGCATGAAAATTTTCCAAACTGTATCGGGACGAATAAGCGTCGATTGTTCGTCCGGATATCTGGACGAAAAATAGGCATTTATTTTCTCCGAATATTCCAACAATATTTCTGTCAAAATTATGAAATTTGAATCACTCATGAATTATTGTTCATCTGAGGAAAATAAAATTATTAATGAATCAATTTAATTTAATTAATTTCCTTCCTAAAAAATATTCTCAAATTTGTTAAATTTATGATTACGATGATCTGATTATTTTTCATCATAAAAAGTGTTCAATTAAAGAAAATTTTTGAAAATAATAATCATCTTCTTCTTCCGGTTTCGCCACCACGCTAATAGTTTTTTTTCGTCGATTTTTTTCTTTTACAATTTCGTGAATTGATAATTTTATATTGATATCAATTAAAATTATAATTTAATTAATTATTACTCCAGTCAATTTTAAATAAATAAATAAATAAATATTATTTGTCCGGATAAAACGCATGAAAATTTTCCAAACTGTATCGGGACGAATAAGCGTCGATTGTTCGTCCGGATATCTGGACGAAAAATAGGCATTTATTTTCTCTGAATATTCCAACAATATTTCTGTCAAAATTATGAAATTTGAATCACTCATGAATTATTGTTCATCTGAGGAAAATAAAATTATTAATGAATCAATTTAATTTAATTAATTTCCTTCCTAAAAAATATTCTCAAATTTGTTAAATTTATGATTACGATGATCTGATTATTTTTCATCATAAAAAATGTTCAATTAAAGAAAATTTTTGAAAATAATAATCATCTTCTTCTTCCGGTTTCGCCACCACGCTAATAGTTTTTTTTCGTCGATTTTTTTCTTTTACAATTTCGTGAATTGATAATTTTATATTGATATCAATTAAAATTATAATTTAATTAATTATTACTCCAGTCAATTTTAAATAAATAAATAAATAAATATTATTTGTCCGGATAAAACGCATGAAAATTTTCCAAACTGTATCGGGACGAATAAGCGTCGATTGTTCGTCCGGATATCTGGACGAAAAATAGGCATTTATTTTCTCCAAATATTCCAACAATATTTCTGTCAAAATTATGAAATTTGAATCACTCATGAATTATTGTTCATCTGAGGAAAATAAAATTATTACTGAATCAACTTAATTTAATTAATTTCCTTCCTGCGAAATATTCTCAAATTTGTTAAATTTATGATTACGATGATCTGATTATTTTTCATCATAAAAAGTGTTCGATTAAAGAAAAATTTTGAAAATAATAATCATCATCTTCTACCGGTTTCGCCACCACGCTAATAGAATTTTTCATGGCCATTTTTCCCGTGGTGCCTGGGAATAATGCGTGAAAAATTGTCGTCGGCTCACGATATTGTTACATTGGGCAGTTGCCAAGTAGCTCAGGCGATGCAGGCATCTTTTTCAACGTAGCACGGAAGTGGCTCCTCGTGGTTTTGAAATTATTTATTCTCGTGTGTCGTATTGGTGACACTCCCAAAAGTTATTTCTCCTGTTGAACTAATAATGTCAATTCGTCAATTTCATGAGGATTGATAAAATTCCCTTCACGAAATAATTAATTAGAATTATTTATATACTCGTGTGATTAAAATATTTTCAAATGAATAATAAATTAAGATTTTCCTTTACATCACAACCACGTGATTTTTCCATGCTGGATTTTTTTTTTCCACGTTATAATATAAGAAATATAATAATTCACAAAGTAGCTCTGATGTATTCACAAATTACATCAATTACGTTAATTATTCGTGGTTAATGCTGGGAACATTTTAAACTTGGAAAGATTTAGATAAGTGCCAAAATAATGAAATTACAGCACAGAGACAAATAGGAAACCTTGAAATTTAGATTACACGTGTATACAAACATGATATAAAAGAAATATTGTGAAATACAATTTTACTTATTTCTCTCCCCTTTGAGAGCCAGGAAAAATTGGCCAACAGAAGAGACTGTTTTTAGCTGGACTGTTGCTTGTGCTCGGATATTTAATTTTCTCAACTTTTCGTCGTTTATCTTGACACTAAGCAGCCTGGCATAGAAACCTCGGGCCAACGGTACACAAATAAAGGCCAAGCTAAGAAAACAATCAATTTTTTATTTTATTTTTATAAACTCTCGAATCAAATTTTATTATTTATTTATATATTTAAGAATTGATGTAAAATTAAAAGTAGAATTTTATAAAAGAATCAACTTTAGCAAAACAGCCAAATTTAATTTTTAATCTCGATGATAATTTTTTTATAAACTCCTGATCGATCTCTTTTCCACATTTTTATTAAATTTTATTATTTATTTATTTCTTTAAAAATTGATGTAAAATGAAAAGTAGAATTTTATAAAAGAATCAACTTTAGCAGAATAGCCAAATTTAATTTTTAATCTCGATGATAAATTTTTTATAAACTCCTGATCGATCTCTTTTCCACATTTTTATCAAATTTTATTATTTATTTATTTATCTAAAAATTGATGTAAAATGAAAAGTATAATTTTATAAAAGAATCAACTTTAGCAAAACAGCCAAATTTAATTTTTAATCTCGATGATAAATTTTTTATAAACTCCTGATCGATCTCTTTTCCACATTTTTATTAAATTTTATTATTTATTTATTTCTTTAAAAATTGATGTAAAATGAAAAGTATAATTTTATAAAAGAATCAACTTTAGCAGAATAGCCAAATTTAATTTTTAATCTCGATGATAAATTTTTTATAAACTCCTGATCGATCTCTTTTCCACATTTTTATTAAATTTTATTATTTATTTATTTATTTAAAAATTGATGTAAAATGAAAGGTATAATTTAATTATTAATCACGATGATAATTTTTTTAAAATAATATTATAATGCCTATGACACGTGTAATAAGCATGCAAACCAGTGGATGAACGATGAAAGGACGCCTCTTTTTCACTCGATCTTTTTCTCACGTACCGTGACGTTGAACCTGCAGCAGCATAACCATATAGCGGTATAATCCTCTTAGTCAGACGGATCAAACAGCACAAGATAGGAAGGAAGGCTTCTATTTACAAAATCTCGTTACCGAAGCGTCGTCGTTTTCTCGACGCCATATTGTATTCTCGTTACTGTTTAGATTTTTCCATTCCGATAATTAGGCCACTGGTAAATCATTGAAGCATCACTATTTATGCCCGAGCCAATGACTCGATGAACTACTCAACCGTGATGAGAGTAATGAAGAAAAAAAAGCAAAAAAAAATATTTCAGAACAATCATTTCACTTCCGCCTTGTTCTCTGCGACAGTTGCCAACCTCGTACTGATGATAATACTAAGCTGCTATAGCTTTCCCCTTCCAGGGAGAAAAAATTATCCATTAATTTGTGACTTTTACGGCTTCGAAGTGTTATACGATGATCGATAGAATTTTTTAAACGAATTATAAAAATTAGCTATTCCACTTTGCTTTGAAAAAAAAATATCGAATTATCGACGTCAAAATTCAGGAAAATTTTATAGAAATAATAATAAAAAATAGTTAATTTTGTTTCGATTGAAAAAAAAATTGCACAGTACGTGAGATGTCTATTGAAATTGGGAAATTATTGGAAAATAAAAAAACATTTGACTGTTAAATTATGATGAAAAAATACACTTTCTATACGAACAGACAGCAATAATAGACTGGATATTTTTTAAGTCTTTAACTCAACAGATATATATATTTTTTTTTGCAATTTCTCAGTCGAAAATTGTGTCTTGGGCGTTAAAAAAATTGCAACTAGCCAAACTCTCACTGTAGTAGAAAATTATTGTTATTATTATTGTTGCAAAAAATTTTAGATGGCTGTACTTGACTCGCCACTTTGATGACTTTCTCTCTATCAGTGAATTCGTAGCGTGACGTGTTTTGATTATCGAATTATCGACGTCAAAATTCAGGAAAATTTTATAGAAATAATAATAAAAAATAGTTAATTTTGTTTCGATTGAAAAAAAAAATTGCACAGTACGTGAGATGTCTATTAAAATCGGGAAATTATTGGAAAATAGAAAAACATTTGACTGTTAAATTATGATGAAAAAATACACTTTTTATACGAACAGACAGCAATAATAGACTGGATATTTTTGAAGTCTTTAACTCAACAGATATTTTCTTTTTTTTTTTTACATTTTCTTAGTCTAAAATTGTGTCTTGGGCATTAAAAAAATTGCAACTAGCCAAACTCTCACTGTAGTAGAAAATTATTGTTATTATTATTGTTGCAAAAATTTTTAGAAGGCTGTACTTGACTCGCCACTTTGATGACTTTCTCTCTATTAGTGAATTCGTAGCGTGACGCGCTTCCTGAAAGACATGAAAAAGTTGGTTTAAGAGCAAAAAAAAATGAGAGAGAGAGAGAGAGAAAAGTATGGCACACCGTGCGATACGGTTCGTGACATAAAGTCGTGACTTTCCACGCAATGGTAACTTCGTATATCCAACGACTTGGTGCACGGTGAAACCGGAAGCTTTCGAGCAAACCTGCTTGTTTCTGTTGAACGTAAATGTCCTCTTGCTCTCTCGAGTTGTTGGACAAATCTGGCTTAAGCTGATCTCATCATTTTCAATATATTTTCTTCTCTGAATCGTTATTGAAAATTCTTCGTTTACCATTTTTTTACCACGACACCCTTTCACTCATTTTTGTTTTTTTTTGTTCACAAAAGACGTAATAGAATTTGCAGTCAAATTTCATATTTGTAAATATTTAATCGATACAAGTGATAAGATAATTTTTTTTTTAAAATATTATCAATAAATTATTGAATATCATTAAAATGTTTAAATCGAAAAAAATGATTTTGAAACTTCTTCAGAGGGGATCTGGATTAAAACCAGAATGAGTTATAAATAGGACCAGGAAAATTTGAGCTATTGCCAAAAATTCGCTATTCTTCGTCTACATTAAGAATAATTAATTTTTATTACATTCGTCAAGACGTGGAAAAATAATTTGTGCAGTTTTTTTCAAGTCTTATATCTCGATTATCGTGATATTTATTATTACGTAATAATACGCAGAAAATTATACTTATATTTTCATAATGCGTCTGTGTGTGTGTGTGTGTGTGTGAGTGATTATATCTCAGCGTTGCACTCGAAGTTGCACGTAATCCAACTATTGTTTGCGTAACGCGTATCGTATGTAGTCTCGATGAAATGACTTGTCGTTGAGTGTATACTCGAGTTTCAAAGTAATAAATAAATTGAATATATATATATATATATATATATATTCAATTTATTTATTTATTTATTTAGAGAGAGAGAGAGAGAGAAAGAGAGATTTATTTTAGTTATAGAAAATTCCTTTTTATATAAATTATTATCAGGTCAGAGTGTAATTTAGTAATAATAAATTGGATTACTCTAACAGTTTAATAGCAGCTACAAAAAAAAATATACCTACCTCATTAATTAAAGTAAAATCCTTGAGGCTGAAGCAGTCAAGTAATTAATTGTCTTAGCATTAATTTTGTCAGACACTGCTCTATAAAATTTCATAACCTTTAACCTTTATAAGGATGTATAATGAATGTGACGATACATGCCCATCAGTTCTTTAAAAATAATTATTTCCCATCCCAGTCACCGATCTGACAGCCCTCGTTCCACCATTGATCGACAGTCGAAATAAATATACAATTTTTTATAATTACAGCCTATTTTTCGTAAATGAAATTACGTATCAAATTTCAGTTTGCAAATATTTTGCTGCAAGACTTCGCTTACTCCATTGGAGAATTCGAGTTCATATATCACAAATACGAAATACAAAAATATCGGTGAAAAATTTACGATCATCACCTTAGAGGCAAACTACCACAAATATTTCATTCAATTTTTCGAACCATTCTCGTAATGATCAAAAAATCTCTTGGAACTCATGGACGTGACTATGTAAATAATAGTTATGTGTATGATATTGTAGAGCTGAAATCTGCAGTGGTATCAGTGCCAGTGACTCAAGAATGTCAAACGCGACCAGATTCGGATGTATGTCTTATATATTTATGTTGTAGAAATGATATATATATATATATATACGTATACATATGTATATGTCATAGAATTTATATGCATATATACATATATATGCTATAGAAATTATATACATATATATATATATGTTATAGAAATTATATATATATATAAATATATATATATATGCGAGATCCGTAGTCGTTTGCCATACATGTTCATCCCAACGCTAACCAGGACCATACGTGGCGTCCCACATACCCGAGTAGCCGATCTTATATCGATAATTCAATATACCGGCATCACTATATAGTATAATTTATCGTTAAATGTGCTTTAAGTGTACTTTGACTATAGTATACGAACATAGTTTAAATACTAGGATGAATAGTACAGTCTGATAAAAGCAACGGTATCGTAGCCACGACGACGATTCATTAATAATTCAAAGTGTCCTTGGGGCCCCACCATGTTCGTTTTACCCAACACACAGAGCACCTTCCGCTTTTATTAACGTAAATGACGATGAAACACCCACGTGTTCGCCTACATGACACAAGCAACTTTAATTCAACAAAAAGTTTTGACGACTCCTAGCATACCTAATATGAAGGCTATTTGATGGTCAAATATTTCATAATAATAATACTTTTTTGGGACCTATGAGGACATTTTTTTTTTTTTCAATTTTTGAAAAAATTATTAATCATTACGCGCTTGACACAATAATAATATATTTCGCTAATAATATATTTCATTGATATTTATTCCATTGATACAAAAAATCTTTTCTCAACGAAGAATAATTTTATTCACACCCTCTTGTCTTAGTCACGCAATGACTAATTATTATTAATAATAACCTATTAATGAATTATTCCACTCAAAATTGGGCCCAATTAATAATATTTTTCATTGATATTTATTCCATTGATACAAAAAATCTTTTTTCAACGAAGAATATTTTTATTCACACCCTCTTGTCTTAGTCACGACTATGACTAATTATTATTAATAATAACCTATTAATGAATTATTACACACAAAATTGGGCCCAATTAATAATATTTTTCATTGATTTTTATTCCATTGATACAAAAAATCTTTTTTCAACGAAGAATATTTTTATTCACACCCTCTTGTCTTAGTCACGACCATGACTAATTATTATTAATAATAACCTATTAATGAATTATTACACACAAAATTAGGCTCAATTAATAATATATTTCATTGATATTTATTCCATTGATACAAAAAATCTTTTTTCAACGAAGAATAATTTTATTCACACCCTCTTGTCTTAGTCACGACTATGACTAATTATTATTAATAATAACCTATTATCGTATCGTGTTGCATGAAATGTTTGTATAAACATCGCAGCCGAGTGCTCGAATGTACATCGTATTTCACAATATACTACCCATCACTTTTATAACTTATTCATCGATTTATATAGACGTTTCTGTGATGGATGAAAAAAAATTCAAAAAAATTTCGAGCTTATTTCATGTACTATAGGCAGGCATGAGGAATAAGGAAAAAGAGCTCAGCAAAAGTAGAGATAAAGTGAGAGAGAAAAATACTCTCGTCTCCTTTTCTCTCCTCCTGCTCTCTCGAATGAGAAATTTTTGTCGCAAATTTCTGTGATGGATGAAAAAAAATTCGAAAAAATTTCGAGCTTATTTCATGTACTATAGGCAGGCATGATGAATAAGGAAAAAGAGCTCAGCAAAAATAGAGATAAAGTGAGAGAGAAAAATACTCGCGTCTCTTTTTCTCTCCTCCTGCTCTCTCGAATGAGCAATTTTTGTCGCTACAGTATTTCTCATATTATATTGTGCGAGCTCGAATTTAGTAAAAGTGCACTGTATAGGCTTATCACCTTTTTGTAAATTTTTTTTAGATAAGCGATCGAGCTCCAAAGTCTCCTCGTTTTATCGTAGTACAGGATATACTGAGATTGTAGGATTTGCAATTAGTATTCGAACCATTTCATTGTCATTACATTGGTCTTGTAAACAAAATAAAAAAAAATTAAATATATTTATCTATTTCACAGTGCTAACGTGACAAGTTTTTTTGGCAAATATCAACGAAACTTTGACTCAACTCGAAAAACCAAAAAAATACATTCGAGAAAATCTAGTTATATCTCGAATGACACTAATTTTATTGCGATCGGCTGTAAATTAATCTGATACGAGAAGTTTGAGTGGGTTTTACTTTATTTGCTGGAATTTTCACTTTTAGTCTTTTTTCTAGAGCAACAATTTTGAATCCATTTAAATTTGCACAATTACACTATTCATACTTTTGTGTCAAATTAATGTTCTCGTCATCATGAGAGTCGCGAGTGTGGAAATATTTTAGTAATTCAACCTCATTGCTCTCGTTTATTTTATATTTTATTTTATCCAAAATTTTGACCTTTATTTGACCTTGACCATTATTTTTTGGAATTTTTACTTTTAATTTTTTTTCTAGAGCTTGAATATTCCATTGAAATTTCAGCAATGATGCGAGCAACAATGTTGAATTCATTAAAATTTGCACAATTACACTATTCATACTTTTGTGTCAAATTAATGTTCGCGTCATCATGGGAGTCGCGTGTGTGGAAATATTTTAGTAATTCAACCTCATTGCTCTCGTTTATTTTATATTTTATTTTATCCAAAATTTTGACCTTTATTTGACCTTGACCATTATTTTTTGGAATTTTTACTTTTAATTTTTTTTCTAGAGCTTGAATATTCCATTGAAATTTCAGCAATGATGCGAGCAACAATTTTGAATCCATTTAAATTTGCACAATTACACTATTCATACTTTTGTGTCAAATTAATGTTCTCGTCATCATGAGAGTCGCGAGTGTGGAAATATTTTAGTAATTCAACCTCATTGCTCTCGTTTATTTTATATTTTATTTTATCCAAAATTTTGACCTTTATTTGACCTTGACCATTATTTTTTGGAATTTTTACTTTTAATTTTTTTTCTAGAGCTTGAATATTCCATTGAAATTTCAGCAATGATGCGAGCAACAATGTTGAATTCATTAAAATTTGCACAATTACACTATTCATACTTTTGTGTCAAATTAATGTTCGCGTCATCATGGGAGTCGCGTGTGTGGAAATATTTTAGTAATTCAACCTCATTGCTCTCGTTTATTTTATATTTTATTTTATCCAAAATTTTGACCTTTATTTGACCTTGACCATTATTTTTTGGAATTTTTACTTTTAATTTTTTTTCTAGAGCTTGAATATTCCATTGAAATTTCAGCAATGATGCGAGCAACAATGTTGAATTCATTAAAATTTTCACAATTACACTATTCATACTTTTGTGTCAAATTAATGTTCTCGTCATCATGGGAGTCGCGTGTGTGGAAACATTTTAGTAATTCAACCTCATTGCTCTCGTTTATTTTATATTTTATTTTATCCAAAATGTTGACCTTTATTCGACCTTGACCTTTATTTGTTGGAATTTTTACTTTTAATTTTTTTTCTAGAGCTTGAATATTCCATTGAAATTTCAGCAATGATGCGAGCAGCAATGTTGAATTCATTAAAATTTTCACAATTACACTATTCGTACTTTTGTGTCAAATTAATGTTCTCGTCATCATGGGAGTCGCGTGTGTGGAAGTATTTTAGTAATTCAACCTCATTGCTCTCGTTTATTTTATATTTTATTTTATCCAAAATGTTGACCTTTATTCGACCTTGACCTTTATTTGTTGGAATTTTTACTTTTAATTTTTTTTCTAGAGCTTGAATATTCCATTGAAATTTCAGCAATGATGCGAGCAACAATGTTGAATTCATTAAAATTTTCACAATTACACTATTCGTACTTTTGTGTCAAATTAATGTTCTCGTCATCATGGGAGTCGCGTGAGTGGAAGTATTTTAGTAATTCAACCTCATTGCTCTCGTTTATTTTATATTTTATTTTATCCAAAATTTTGACCTTTATTTGACCTTGACCTTTATTTGTTGGAATTTTTACTTTTAATTTTTTTTCTAGAGCTTGAATATTCCATTGAAATTTCAGCAATGATGCGAGCAACAATGTTGAATTCATTAAAATTTTCACAATTACACTATTCATACTTTTGTGTCAAATTAATGTTCTCGTCATCATGGGACTCGCGAGTGTGGAAGTATTTTAGTAATTCAACCTCATTGCTCTCGTTTATTATAGTAAATCATACGCGTACTCTATGTCCTATATATGTTGCATTGGGGCATGACTCACTTTACAGCAGCGCGGAGCCATTTCGGTCAGGGTAACGCGACTGCAGCATTTCTATTTGCTATTTTTACTATATACATAATTGCAATTGGCAGAATTGCACGTGGGAAATCGACATGAATGATACCAACAAAATCTACCTGATCGCCAATGATCTGCTATGATTATTGCAAATGATTCTCATGCCAATTAAGTAATTACGAGCATGAGACACTCTATGTGGCTTTTCATCATCATCATCATCATCATCGAAAGACTCATTTTTTATCATCATCATCATCGAAAGACTCTTTTTTTATCCTCATCATCATCATCATCGAAAGACTCATTTTTTATCATCATCGAAAGACTCATTTTTTATCATCATAATCATCATCATCATCATCATCATCATCGAAAGACTCATTGTTTATCATTATCATCATCGAAAGACTCATTTTTTATCATCATCATCATCGAAAGACACATTTTTTATCATCATCATCGAAAGATTCATTTTTTATCATCATAATCATCATCATCATCGAAAGACTCATTTTTTATCATCATCATCATCGAAAGACTGATGATGAGTCCTCATACTTCTTATCCATTTGACAAAAAATAAAAATAAAAAAAATCTGTAAATATTATTCACTGTTTTCAGAAAAGTTAATATTATCATTGATAACCGCGATAAGCCAGAGCACATAATCAATGAGTTAACAAATTCGTCATATCAGCGAATGATCGTTTGGGCCTGATTCATATTCCGGAAATGAATTCGTTCGAAAAATTTCCAATAATGTTTCCTCCAGACGATTTTTCACAACGAATAATCAATTGTTGCAATATATATAGGCTGCTTTTTATTAATCCTAATCTAGCATAATATATTTGAAAGATTTTCATGAAAGTTTTCACTTCGAAACGGATCAATATTAAATTTAAACTAAGGAACATTATTTTGCCTTAATTAATTAATTAGTTTGTTAGTTTATTATTAGTTTTATCCTTGAATTATTGAACGGTTTTTTTTTTATCGCCTGGAAGTCTTTGAATTTTCTAATTTTCGTTCTGAGTTTCGAGACTTGGACACAAATTATTGATAAAGAATTCAACATCGATGATAAATTTTCGTTATTTTGGTATTTTTATCAGTATGTTTGTCGTTGGAATCGCGAACTTTAATATTATTTGTCTGAAGCACATTTACACTGAGACTAGCAAGGTCGAAATGATCAATTCAATATTATCTCACTCGGTACTTTTGCTCTATATAGCAGTATAATGCGTATAATAATAATTCTGGGCTCCTCCCTTCTCAGCACCTTAATTACGCGTCGCACGATATTGACATAACTATTTTTTCTGGCATGAGAAGTGGAACGCTGTTCCACAATTCCTTTTTATTAAAGCTCGTGTAACTTCTACTACCCTCATGCCCTAATTAATCATTTAACTGAATGGAATTTTAAGCAATTTTCAATAATTGCTCTTTAAGAGGTCAATCAAGGGTCGTGGCAAATTAAAAAATAATGGAAATCATAAAAAGCATCAGAACGTTGCAGATCTTCGGTGACTCTCGAGACAAAAAATAATACAACGATGGAAATTAAATTCCATTTTATTAAATGATAAGATTCAACTTTAAATTATCTCGATTGTGGATCCAAAATTCCTTTTTATTAAAGCTGATGTAACTTCTACTACCCTCATACCTTAATTAATCATTTAACAATAAGACATTTAAAGCAATTTTTAATAAATACTCTTTAAAGCTGATTTAACTTCTACTACCCTCATACCCTAATTAATCATTTAACTGTATGGAATTTTAAGCAATTTTCAATAAATGCTCTTTAAGAGGTCAAATAAAGGTCGTGGCAAATTAAAAAATAATGGAAATCATCAAAAGCATCAGTTGCAGATCTTCGTTGACTCTCGAGACAAAAAATAATACAACGATGGCAATTAAATTCCATCTGATTAAATGATAAGATTCAACTTGTAAATTATCTCGGTTGTCAAATAATTTTTAAATTTCATTTTACTCCCTTAAAATCGTAAATACGTAAAATCTGCAGATTTACCAACGCCGAACATAGTCAAACTTACTTACGTAATACCGCAATTGCGCGATAGTGACATAGCATATTGTGTCACGCATTTGTAATTTAGCATCGAGCAGATGTTGCTATAGTCCATTTTTTTTTTTTTTTTTTAAGCAGCAGGAAACAAATACGTCTGATATTTTATAATGATACATGAGTCCTCGCAAGGACGGGCCACGCCTCAATAAATATCTCGTCACATACATACGGAATTTATGCCTGAGAATTACATGGGTACGTCTACACTGAACCAACGAATTCATACACTAAATGTGAATTATTTCTGTACATTACGAATTTTTATAAAAAATCTCTTCGTGGTTAAAACGTACAAGAATAATGTTTATGATATCTCAATTTTTATTTCTTTGTTAATCCACCCAGTAATCATGAGTCAAGCAGCATTTCTCCTCACGAATTTTTCCCAGAATCTCCTTACGAGAACTGCTACTGTATTTGAAAAAAAAAATATTATTTTTTAATAATACATTGAATGATGATTTCTTTAAGGATGAAATTTATCGATGAATTATCCTTTCGTGTAATTCCTCCTTATATATTAGCAGCAGGAAATTCCAAAATTATTTTTTTTCTTCACGATCTTGTTGTTGTCGTGTCGAGATAAATTCGTGCTGTGAAC
This sequence comes from Dyspetes luteomarginatus, assembly GCA_963669185.1. Classification (NCBI taxonomy): domain Eukaryota; kingdom Metazoa; phylum Arthropoda; class Insecta; order Hymenoptera; family Ichneumonidae; genus Dyspetes; species Dyspetes luteomarginatus. The sequence continues at coordinate 16,535,556 of OY769912.1, read as the reverse complement.
TCAACGAGATTCAAGTGGAAGGGGGGGCATTTTTGAAATGGTTGAATGAAATATTTTTATACTCGAGACTCGTCTGTAATTTCAAAAACCTTTTTCGAAGAATTTTTCTCGACTCGTTTTTTTTTTTTTTTTTCTAAGCAACAAACAAGTACGTCTGATATTTTATAATGGTGTGTGAATCCTCGCAAGGACAGGCCACGCCTCAATAAATATCTCGGCACATACATATATGGAATTTATGCCTGAGAATTACATGGGCACGTCTACACTGAACCAAAGAATTCAGAAACTAAATGTGAATTATTTCTCGACTCCACCGTCGTTTTATTTTTTATATTTTTATAGATGGACGTCGATTTATTTAAATTTCGATATCTCAATGCCAGTAGAATTTTATATATTTTTTCCCGTAACGTTTTCGACCCAAACGCATTCGACATGTGGACGAAAAAAAAAACCGTTAGAAAGTTCAACGACATAGACTACTTCCATACTGATTGCAGAGCCTTCTCTCTCTCTCGTTCAAATTTCGAAATGCAATGGGACATCCCATATTAATGCCAAAATGTACCGTTAGGCCATATAAACGACCAGCACTACAGTGAGTATGATCTTCGTTTTTTTATTTAATTCCAAATTGAACCAACAATTATCATTTAAATCTCACATAAAAATTTCATGATCTTAGGCGTCTGGTGAATGAAAGAATTTACGACAAAAAAATTAATAAAATTTTTAATTATTTTAATTAATTGCCATTTAAGTATCTCGTTATTTCTCTCGATATTTTTCAAATGAATGCCCAATAGATTTATTTTATTTTCGATATTTTAATCGATCCAGAATTTTATATAATATTTAACTTAGAAAAAAATTGCCTGGATCGAACATTTAATGAATGAGCTTTTCTAAAAATGTCTCCATAGGATTTTTAATTGGGTTAAATTAATGACACAGTGTCGTGTATATCAGTTGTATCGCTGAAATTCTTCAGTCTTTCAAGTGTCGTTCAAGTTTGAAGTGTAGAACTCGAGCAATCGACACCATACGCTTGGAGACTTGAAGTATCAGATATGGTAAGAGAGCAGCTTTCGAGCCTCGTTAACGTTTACCGTACAACCGGAAAGAGCGTAGATAAGTATAGATTTTGTGAAGTCAACAGCGAGGGCATCCTACTCTCTCTCTCTCTCTCCTTCTCTCTCTTTCTCTCTCTCTCTCTCTCTGTCTGTCTGTCTGTCTGTCTGTCTGTCTGTCTGTCTGTCTCTCTCTCTCTCTCTCTTTCTCTCTCACTCTGATCATAAAGCCACGTTTCTTTGAAGCTGTTGAGTTGATGCCATACTGTTATTATAATATCGACGCTGACATCAACCATGATAATATATATATATATATATAGGATATTGTTAAGGAAACAAGTGGAGCTTGGTACGCCATCTCTCGGCCTCGCCCCAAATCTTAATTTGCATTAAGTCTCAAACGAAAGAAAAATGCTGTATACAATATAAAAAAAAAAAATTCTCAACTCTATGAACGTACCTTAGACTCGACGAAAAATGCCTCTGGTATGAAATTGAACATGATTTATAACAGTTCGTAAAAATTAACTGGTAATTATTTTTTTAGTCAAAAGACAAATGTCATATATATATATATATATTTCATTAAATTTCGAAAAACTACGTAAAATATTATTGAAAGGAACAAAGTATAATTATTTCTGAGACAAGGCAATAGAAACTGATCGAGTTCATAATTATGTTTTTAGTCAGTATGAAATTGTACATGATTTATTTAATGTATAAAATATATCAAATTGTGTATGATTTATAACAGTTCGTAAAAATTGACTAGTAATTATTTTTTTAGTCAAAAGACAAATGTGATATATATATATATTTCATTAAATTTCGAAAAACTACGTAAAATATTATTGAAAGGAACGAAGTATAATTATTTCTGAGACAAGGAAATGGAAACCGATCGAGTTTGAGTTACAAACAACTTTACCATATTTGTACAGTTGTAATTTGTAGAATAGGCTGCTATAGTGGAGTCACCTTTTGCACCACTATTTTTTCTCATAAATGAGTAAATATAACAGCTGGGAAAAAAAATTACAAAGGTAAAAAGGTCAAATTAGCACCTGGTAGTGAATTTGATATGGATCATAAAAAAATGATCATGATAAGGTCGTTCTCGTCCCAAAATGGTCTGCGTTGAAATATCGAGTCTGCTGCTGCAGTAATCCAATTCAAGAAATATACGAAAAAAAAATGTCACAGCTACTAAATCGAAACTGTGTCAAAGGTTGAGGGGTGATGAAAATATATTCAAATATTTTTCATCGAATACTAAAATTCGATGCTATCTATGCCAACTATATAACACGCTGTGCTGCTGACAACAGAATCCTCAATTATCATAAAATGTCTTAATTTTAAAATAAAATAAAATTTTGCAATTTTGCAGATAAATTTCTAGTCAAAAAATAAACCGTGATAGGATTTATATTTTTTTTTGTAATTAATAATCAATCCTCTCGTTGATGTGAATTGGATCATTCCCATCCAATTTTATTTATTTATTACATCGTTAATTCAAGAATGGTATTTTATTCTCCGAATGGAAATTCTCCTACAGAGTAAGTTAGAATTTCGTGAAATCGTCAGGCTAGAATCAAATTTAGTAGAAAAATTCCTATTAGAAATGTAAATATTGTCGTAAAATTAAATAGATTTTTTGTAATGAAAAAAAAAAAAAATTATCCCCATTGACCCTTTGACCTTTCCCATTAAATTTACTTCTCTGTACGAGTGGGGTCGATTGTTTACTCTTTACATGGCAATGTGCACTGTATCGCTTGACTATCTGTCTTACTATAAGCTCTGGCATGGGCTGTGAAACTGCGACGTTTCAGCTACGCGTCGATCGGCGTGTAAAGTTAGACAGTTACCAAGCTGTGACCGTATTTGGGTCACCGACGCATTTACACACGCTCGTACGTCCGTTGAACCATGCTTGGTCACATCGGTTTACTCCACCTATTAGCTACCGTTGTAGCAAACTGCCATCCGCTCCGATAACTCGACAAATTCTCGTACATATCGAACCATTTGCCACCAATCGATCGTCTACACGCTCATGAAAGTTGCACGTGACCATTTACAGGGAAAAGTCACCAGTATAGTCAGACATGCCCAATAGTCGGCCTTCTTCTTTATTTTCGCTAAATATATCGATACAATTTAATACGTTCTGTCCAATTACTGGTACCAAGTTCTCCGACTATGTTAGTGTCCCATTTAATATTCAAGAATTTTTTTTTTCACTCAGCCAAAATTAATAAAAATTTGAATTTAGTTAATGATTTTTATTCATCCGAGGTATAATTATTCGTGACTTGCAGAAATAATCAAAAATAATTCCCACGTTTTTCTCCCGATTTTACTATACTCATCGTTGTCCTGCCTGCTTGACCATTTGTTTTTTTCGTCATCCTTGTAGAAATGTCAATCGATTTTATTCAATCTTACTGTCGAAAAAGTTGTTTCCAAAAAAAAAAAAAAAAATGCAGTAGAAAATAACGTTTGCCTCCAGGCAGTCCGAGAGAACCGTTATTTGTGTTATAAAGAGGCCGATCATCATAGCGCTTAAAATAGAAATCGTATAATGTGTATAGATAGTTCTCGTAAAGTCGGTTAAATCCAAAGAGATGACGGAAGATATACGAAAGAGCAGAAAATTGTATATATCGAAACAAAAAACATATTTAAATATGTGAATATTTTCTCATATAGTTTACTGTTATTCCTTTCGGAAATATATATCTATATTTAATTGCCATACTATTTTTTTCTTATACGGGCAGAAATTTATAATTTTTACGAAATGTGAGATCAACAGTCCTTATACTCATTTATGATGTCATTAATTAAATCTTTAAAGAGGTGACGAAAGAGCAGAAAATTGTATATATCGAAACAAAAAAAATATATAAATATGTGAATATTTTCTCATATAGTTTACGTGGGTCTCTGTTATTCTTTTCGGAAATATATATCTATATTTAATTGCCATACTATTTTTTATTTATAAGGGAAGAAAGTTATAATTTTTACGAAATATGAGATCGACAGTCCTTATACTCGTTTATGATAACAAAAAAAATATAAATATATTTCTCATATAGTTTACGTGGGCCTACGTAATTCCTTTCGGAAATATATATCTATATTTAATTGCCATACTATTTTTTACTTATAAGGGAAGAAAGTTGCAATTTTTACAAAATATGAGATCGACAGTCCTTATACTCGTATATGATGTCATTGATGATTTTTTTTTATCAATTAAAAATATTAATAAAAGTATGCATATGTTGTCTACGAGAATTTTTATCGTGGCTGCTCGAGAGCGACAATTCGAACGTAACAAGAGACACGATAATGTGTCTCGATGCCATGCAATTTTTAAATACACATACCATTGTATATGTATAGCGAATCGTACGCTCAAGCACGTACGATTATCTCGTACGGTGTATGCTCGATCGGTAAGTAGAGAAAGAGAGAAGAGAGAGAGAGAGAGAGAGAGAGAGAGAGAGAGAGAGAGAGAGAGAGAGAGAGAGAGAGAGAGAGAGAGAGAGAGAGAGAGAGAAAGCGAGAGCGAGAGAGAGAGAGAGAAAGAGGTAACTATTGCTCGAAACTCATACACAACGACGCGAAAGAGCGGAGGACGTCAAGTAGGTCATCGAGTTTTTTTTTCGCCTTCAAGACTATAATCCACACCCGTGCACTCGATGAACCGGGCTGACCTCACTTCATGCCATCGGCTGGAAACGTAACCCAGTCTCTCGCTCTTGATTTCGAGCACTCAAAAGCACACAAAGTACGTGCTTGCCTCAGCTAAAACGCATCGAAATACGTAGTAGGGCCGATGATTTTTTTTTTTAGAAAAAGATCGTCCCCATTTAACCCTAGAATTTTGCAATGGAAAATCATGATGCATTATTTAATTGAGTTTTAGAGAATAATTTATCAAAAAAAGCAGATTTTCTTTTAACCATTTCACAGTTTGATGAGTTTTTAAAAATGTTCCATTCATTTCCATTCCATTTAATATGAAATCTCAATTGATCATTATTTGTAGTGAATGATTCTCCTAATAAAAAAAAAATCATTGGGATTGTACATTAGCCCAAAGACTACAGGAGGGTTAATGTCAAGTTATTCGTGTAATTTTTTTTTTTTCTTTTCTGCCACTGAGAATTACGGGCAGTTCTAGAAACACGGTATAAAGTAACCTTCACCGATCAAGTATAGCTCAATATATTGATTTCATGTTTGTGACCAAATGAGACACGCGAGACCTTCTCCGTCATTTTTTTATCCAACTTACGAGAATTTTAGAAACTCGTTGCTCAGTTTCAGCTCTAGCTATTAATTCTCTGCTTAATTATTTTCGACTTAAAATAACAACCGTTTGGCAAATACACTTTTTAAAAGTCGTATCACATGACGAAAAATACAAGTCGCACTAGAAATTTAAACAAGTTTTTTTTTTTTTCAATTTTTTAATCAAGTTTTAGTGATAATATCATTGATTTATTTCACTCACAAATTCATAGAATCTTCATAATTATTTTTCGAATTCAGACGTCTGAATTCGTTGCCTTGTAGCATAGAAATAAAAATCTACTGTATGCCCTCTGTGTGGTGGATATTATCGTATATCTAAGTGGATACGTACATTCGAGTGCAAGAAAAAAAAAAAAAAAAAAAATGAGAGCCTCGTAAGCATTTGTCGGTTGTATCATTGGTACGTATATCACTTTTAACTACTGAATTTAAATCTGCTGGAAAACGGAAGAAATTTTTATCGTGGCTAAAGTGCCATAAAATGCCCCATATAGACCCTCGTAGCATAGAAATAAAAATCTACTGTGCAGTCTCTGCTTGGTGAATATTATCATACATCTAAGTGGATACGTACATTTGAGGGGGAGAAAAAAAAAAAAAAAAATGCGAACCTCGTACGCTTTTGTCGGTTTCTTGTATCATTGGTACGTATATCGGTTTTGCCTATTTTTAGAAATGATACGAGTCGAGCCGCAAATCCGCATGAGGGAGAGCTCGCAATGCCACCGGCGATTCTGAATAGAACGACGACGCATGCGATTCTCCAGTCATTTTTTTTTTTTTTTACACTCATGAGATTACGAGTCTTATTTGCTGAAGGTAGAAAAAGGCGAGGGAAATGTTATTTATTTATTTTTTTTCAACACTCGTTGAAAAAATAAAATTCAAAAATTGTCCCTCAGATCATCTTTTCATTTTCCCAACGAGGTCGATTAAGGGCTGATTTTCATATTGTTGTCCAGTAGCCCTATAACTCCAAAGAGGATTTTTTACTGGGAGATAAAATCGCTCAACGTTTTAAAGCACATAGACAGTCTTTCATTAGCATAAGATGACTTTTGTTGTGAGTTTTTCCAGAGTTATAAAAATACGTTCTCTGGAATAAAAGTAAAATCAGGTTATCTGTTAGATAATCTACCGAAAAATAAGAGGATGAGAGAGGGGGGAGAGACGGAGAGAGAGATGGAGAAAGGGGGAGAGGGAGAGACGGAGAGAGAGATGGAGAGAGGGACAGAGGAAGATACGAAGAGAGAGATAGAGAGAGGGGGAGAGGGAGAGACGGAGAGACGGAGAGAGCGATAGAGAGAGGGGGAGAGGGAGAGAGAGATAGAGAGAGGGGGTGACGGAGAGAGAGATAGAAAGAGGGGGAGAGGGAGAAACGGAGAGAGAGAGATAGAGAGAGGGGGCGAGAGAGACGGAGAGAGGGGGAGACGGGGAGAGAGATATAGAGAGGGGGAGAGGGAGATACGGAGAGAGAGATAGAGAGAGGGGGAGAGGGAGAGACGGAGAGAGAGATATACAGAGGGAGAGAGGGAGAGAGGGAGAGAGGGAGAGAGGGGGTGAGAGAGAGATAGAGAGAGGGGCAGAGGGAGAGACGGAGAGAGCGATAGAGAGAGGGGGTGAGAGAGACGGAGAGAGGGGGAGACGGGGAGAGAGATATAGAGAGGGGGAGAGGGAGAGACGGAGAGAGAGATAGAGAGAGGGGGAGAGGGAGAGACGGAGAGAGAGATATACAGAGGGAGAGAGGGAGAGAGGGAGAGAGGGGGTGAGAGAGAGATAGAGAGAGGGGCAGAGGGAGAGACGGAGAGAGAGATAGAGAGAGGGGGAGACGGAGAGAGAGATAGAGAGAGAGGGAGAGGGGGAGATGGGGAGAGAGAGACGGAGAGAGGGGGAGAGGGAGAGACGGAGAGAGATATATAGAGAGGGGGGAGGGGGAGAGAGAGATAGAGAGAGGGGGAGAGGGAGAGACGGAGAGAGGGGGAGAGGGAGAGACGGAGAGAGAGATAGAGCAGAGCATGATTCGCAAACCGTGTCACTAAAGAAACTGACTATTAGTCTACCGTTCGTTTCGGTATTTCTTGACGTGAACGGCATGCGTGCATCAAACGTCGTGTACTTTTTTTTTTACTCGTCCCCATTTAAATTCCCATCGGAATCTTCGGAGCGGACGCGTCATGCGTACAGTAACAGCCATCAGCACAACTCGTATAATTAGCAGCCCCCACCACATGCCGGCATTCGCGTGTACAACGTGCCTGAGCACTGGGCAGTTGTGGTCACAGACGACATGCAAAACTCTCAAAAGGTCAACATCGATCGACCTCTGTGAAAAAAAAGCCACGAGACTATATTTCAATGCTGGATTATTATTTATGCTGAGCTTATTTATTTATTCTAAGCTTTCTCACCCACAAATTGTCGACTCGCGAGACCCCGAAAGAATTTTTATAAACAAATTATCGATCATTGGTGCAATAATCGCTTGAGTAAGCGGCTGAATCTATATATATATATATATATCCGTTTCAACGTCCATGACACTTCAGGGACTCTGAAACTGTCTTTATCTTATAGACCATTCAACACTTTTCCGGATATTTTGTCATCTATATGATTTTTATTCAATCTTAATAAAGAGCCTGCAGTGATGGCTGCGTGCAAAAAAAATTCTATGAACGATTTTAGCATTACCTGAAAAGGTTGTATATATGGCGAATTAATCGAATTTTTCCGGATCTGCGTCTGACCCTTTTACTAAAAAAAAATCTTCATTTTTGTATCTTTGAACCTGTTATCAGAAATTAATTGATATCTGTTGTCAAAAAAATTACTCCACCCATTTTTTCCACGACCCTTCGACCCCCCTACTTTACATTAAAATCTGCAAAAATTCTTACAGTCTAAATATTCTTTTAGATTGCAAAAAAATTACTCCACCTATTTTTTCCACGACCCTTCGACCCCCCTACTTTACATTAAAATCTGCAAAAATTCTTACAGTCTAAATATTCTTTTAGATTGCAAAAAAAATCTCCACCTATTTTTTCCACGACCCTTCGATCCCCCTACTTTACATTAAAATCTGAAAAAATTCTTACAGTCTAAATATTCTTTTAGATTGCAAAAAAATTACTCCACCCATTTTTTCCACGACCCTTCGACCCCCCTACTTTACATTAAAATCTGAAAAAATTCTTACAGTCTAAATATTCTTTTAGATCGCAAAAAAAATCTCCACCCATTTTTTCCACGACCCTTCCACCCTTCCACTTTACATTAAAATCTGAAAAAATTCTTACAGTCTAAATATTCTTTTAGATCGCAAAAAAAATCTCCACCCATTTTTTCCACGACCCTTCGACCCTTCCACTTTACATTAAAATCTGAAAAAATTCTTACAGTCTAAATATTCTTTTAGATCGCAAAAAAAATCTCCACCCATTTTTTCCACGACCCTTCCACCCTTCCACTTTACATTAAAATCTGCAAAAATTCTTACAGTCTAAATATTCTTTCAGATTGCAAAAAAATTCTCCACCCATTTTTTCCACGACCCTTCGACCCCCCTACTTTACATTAAAATCTGAAAAAATTCTTACAGTCTAAATATTCTTTTAGATCGCAAAAAAAATCTCCACCCATTTTTTCCACGACCCTTCCACCCTTCCACTTTACATTAAAATCTGTAAAAATTCTTACAGTCTAAATATTCTTTCAGATTGCGAAAAAATTCTCCACCCATTTTTTCCACGACCCTTCGACCCCTCCACTTTACATTAAAATCTGCAAAAATTCTTACAGTCTAAATATTCTTTTAGATTGCAAAAAAATTACTCCACCCATTTTTTCCACGACCCTTCGACCCCCCTACTTTACATTAAAATCTGAAAAAATTCTTACAGTCTAAATATTATTTTAGATCGCAAAAAAAATCTCCACCCATTTTTTCCACGACCCTTCCACCCCCCACCCCACACTTTACATTAAAATCTGCAAAAATTCTTAGTCTAAATATTCTTTCATATTTGCATTACATTCTTACAAATTATTTATATATTGGCAACATTTTTATAAATTTTAATACTCAAGCAGCGTGTCAGTCAGGCATATTTCACTGCTCGAAGCAATTCTATTCCACTCATAAAACTATAAAATAGCATTATATCCATCGGTGGTACTTCATACCCGTATGCAAACACCGAGAATGATCAATTGAGCGTGTGTATCGCAAAAAGTCTACGCTGTGTGCCCCAGTGAAAGTGAAATTCTTTCATGCAATTCTTGCCAGCGTTCCGGAGTTCAAGCCCGCTGATAGTAATAATATGATAGCTAGTGTGGTAGAAATTTATATACATATATATATCATCACCACTACTGCCACTATATCTATAAAGTTAAACCTACTGGAAAACTTTGCAAGGTGATATTGCACGCATGTGTATATATAAATACGAATTTTCTCTTGAGCTCTTCAACAAAATGGCGTGAATGGAACGTTCCATTGAAAGTCCACGGTCTTTGTGCACTCAACTATATTATGTATCCGTCAATCTCCAATAAGAATAAATATACAGTGTATCCACTCCAAGAAGACAGACATTAACGATGCAACGATCGTTTCAGTCCATACGTAACAATAATCATAATAATACTTGAAGCTCTGATTACGTATCAGTTGAGAATAAATCCTGATGGGTCTCATTTACATCAGTGCTGTTAAAATTAAGTGCTGACGCACTTGATACATTCGAGATTCTTCCTGCCATTGCACATTAAAACTTGCCTACGCTGATATGACAAGATTTGTCCAATGAAGAGAGATGAAGAGAGAGAGAGAGAGAGAGAGAGAGGGGAGAGGGATAAAAAGAGCGGTGAGGGGGGGGGGGGGGGGGGTACAGAGAGGGGAGAGAGAGAGAGAGAGAGAGAGGGAGAGGGAGAGAGAGAGAGAGAGAGAGAGAGAGAGAGAGAGAGAGAGAGAGAGAGAGAGAGAGAGAGAGAGAGAGAGAGAGAGAGGGGAGGGAGGGAGGGAGGGAGGGAGAGAGGTGGGGGGAGAGAGAGTTACCAAAGAAATTAATGACGCACTCTGAATAAACTGGTTAGGGGTTGAAAATTGGGGGTGAGTTACTGGTGCCAGCCATGAATACTGGACCGGATGTGATATTCATTGTGTATATTACTTTCAACCCTCTTCCTCATATAAGATATTTTTTACGACCCGTAGACTATCCATGACTCTTCGGTACTTCACTCAATTTTGTTTTTTTTTAAACTGCCTAAAAAAAAAAAAAAAATTGTAGTTTTATTGACGAGTGACATAACTTGGCATATGCCAAGAGTGCATAAGTCACACTGATTCTGGGTCTCCTAGTATTAACAGTTCATGGAACAACTCAATTTTACAAATTATTATTTATTTAATTTTTCATGTAACTTGTCAGGGCAGCTAAATTATTAGCAATTTAAGCAAAATAATAATTCATATGCCATATATATAGTCATATGCCGAGAGTGCATAAATCACACTGATTCTGGGTCTCCTAGTATTAACAGTTCATGGAACAACTCAATTTTACATGCAGATAAATTATTATTTATTTAATTTTTCATGTAACTTGTCAGGGCAGCTAAATTATTGGCAATTTAAGCAAAATAATAATTCTAGCAGGATAATTTAACTTTTTTTTTATTGAATTTATCTCATTGTGAGGATGCCAATTTGTATATTTGCAATACCCAAAAAGCCCAATATAAATAATAGAAATTTAAATTATTGTGCTATAAATATATTCCATTAATAATAATAATATTTCATGTGTTAAATGATAAACAAAATAATTATTTTTTAATTAAATGCAAAGAATTTTTTTATCTCCAATACCAATCTTGTTGCGTAAAATTTTGATACAGTTGAAGCTCATCCGAGTCCCTGGGAATCCAGCAGGTTTTCAAAACGTTTCCAGGTGAACAGTAAACAGTTTGATCGATGTGGCCATAGCTCCTATTTGAATTCAACCTGACCATCCTTAAACCAGTTCCTCTCGGTCATTGAGAGAATCTAGTCGTCTTTTCAGAGAAAGAGAGAGAGAGAGAGAGGGGGAGAGAGAGAGAGAGAGAGAGAGAAAGAGAGAGAGAGAGAGAGAGAGAGAGAGGGGGGCGGGGAGAGAGAGAGAGAGAGAGAGAAAAGTTTGCCAGGTCGACAAAGTTTAATGCCTGAAAATTTTTCCACTCGATTTTCGAAATAAAAAAAAATGGTGGAAAAGGGATCCAAATGGCCTTCAAGCTGGTCCTTGAGGATGGACGAAAATATCGAGAACGTCGAACGCATAAAACTGACGACCGAGGAGCAGCATGAATTGGGCTGTACCATCGGTGAATGGGTATTCCTGGAATATCCATGGGCATACGTTAAGGGTGAATCGATGACTCGACTCGCCGAGAAAACTGGTTCGAATCTGCATGTGTACAAGGATCGAATAAAAGCCAATGAAATGGAAGAATTTCTCATCGGTTATGCCTCGAGTGAGCTGGTATCGATGGATTTTGTTATTTGTCTGAGTCAGACTGCACGTGATTATGTACGAGTGAGAAATGGTGAAGTGACCAAAAGATTTCTCAAAAGAGTCAAGAACATGATAATCAAAAGTCCTGGCACTTGGAATTCATTAAAAAGTGATCTGGAACTCGACAGTAATTTAGTAAAAAATACGAGAGCCTTTTACGAATTGGAAATGTCATTGCCAACATCAGTGCTAGCTCGTAAATGTGAATTTGATGATCGCGATGCTGATCAAGTTCGTGATGGATATGTAGAAATTTTGCCAGGTCAAAAAAACTACAATAATGTTCCAATGACGATGATTGATCGTAACGTACAAACGAATCTCGAAGGGAAGCATGTCAGTGTTCAAACTTACTTTGGTTACCCAAAAAACAAGTGGACCCAGTATAACGAGATGACCTTTTTGGATTCTGAAAAAATTGAAAAAACCGAAGATCTGACCCCGGAAGAATCCATTGACCAGAGTGAGAATCTTGATGAGGATAAGCCAGAAAAGGGTGAAATAATTGTCGAGGAAATTATCGAAGAAATTCCAGAAGGTCCAACAGCTTTGGAAAAATTCCTGGAGTCTCATTCCGAAGAAATGATCGACGTTGCCAGATTTAATTCCGCGATAAACATGCACTCGGACGATATTGATAATCTTGCCAAGAGATCCATCATGGATCAGGGAATGGAGTCACTTTTTCGTTACGAGGATCGTGGATGTTTCATCTCTTTGGCTATTACAAAAAAAAAAATTGTATCCGACGTCTCTTGGCATTCCTTCTGTACGAATTATTTCGTTCTCTGTTACGTGGACGTTTCTCCTTGTGCTATGGTCGAAAATTTGTTTGACATGCCCATTGGAGTCGAGCCTAGTCCAGATTTATCATTGGGTGTTGTCATCTGGTCACTGTGCGATTCGCTTCAACCAAAATTAATCCTTGAGGATCCTCGAGAGATTCATTCAATTTCCTTCTGTCCATATCGTCGTGATGTCGTCATTGGTGGATCAAAAAATGGCCAAATTGTGATCTGGGATGTTCGTGGTCATCTGGAAGAGAATCTAATCGATAATGGTAATTTTTCTGTCCATCAGGACCGTGATATTTTTCGATACGATAAGATCCACCCGGTGCCAATCGTATCGCCAATCACCGCGTCCAGCAGAAACAAATCTCATGTATTGCCCATACGAGCCATACGGTGGCTTCCATCCAATTTACGAATAGAATCGAGTGGAAAAGTTACTGAGTTACCGGACCAATCGAGTGTCCAGTTCATGACAGCATCCGAAGATGGCTCAGTCGCTATTTGGGATCTTCTATGGCAGCCAAGTCTCAAAACGTTGGGTAAAAATTTGAAAAATATCGTTGTTGCTACAATGACACTGAATGAAGATCTCAAGAGATTGGACGGAGTGTTCGAGCCTCATTTTAGGCTAAAGGTCAATTCACCCAATGAATCAATTGAATTGACCCTGCTGAATCTTTGCTTACCAGATTCCAGCATCTTTGGCAAAGCTAGAAGCGACCAGGTTAAATTGGATGAAAAACTTGACCCCAGAAAATATCTCTGGCTGGGTTTAGCTCGGGGTCAAATGATTCTGGGTACATGGAGGGATGAATTTGGCTCAGAAGCCACTGGCACTGAGAATTTCGAGATTCTCGATGAGTCTTTCATTCACGATGGACCAGTAATCGAGATTCAAAGATGTCCCCACATCGAGAAACTCATCCTGACGATAGGTGGTCACGTCTTTGCCATCTGGAAAGACGACAATCTTCGTTCTCCGGTGCTCTGGCGAAGACGAAATTTTTTTTCATACACTGCTTGCTGCTGGAGTTACGAGACACCAGGAGTCTTCGTTCTAGGGAAGAGCAATGGTGACCTTGAAACTTGGGACATCAGTTGCAAGACCAATGAACCGGTCCACGTTCGAATTATTTCCGGTAACTCGATAACAGGACTTTGGTCGACCCATCGTGGTACATCAAATGACGAATCATTGAATGTCATCGCAGTCTCAGATTCAAAAGGATCTTTTCGTATTTTCGAAGAGACAGCAAAGTGCAGCGATGAGAATAAAAATCGGAGACTCGAGTGGTTTAGAAATTTTATCGTTGGAGAAAATGAACGGAAGAGAGAATTCAACGAGTGGCAAGAGGAGTATTTGAACAAGAACGAGATGGCTCTGTCGAGACGAGCTGGAAGAATTTCCGAAGAGGCCAAAAGACGCCATGAGGAAGCGAGACAAATTTTTGTCAGAGAACAGACAGAATTTGCCAGATTAAAGGCCGAGAGAAGAGCAAAAAAATTGCCAATAACGAAAGAGACTTTGAGGAGAATGAAAAATCTCGAGAGAGCCAAAGGTATTTTATTAACGAAAAAAGGATTCGCCCCGGAAAAACTTGAAGAGACTAAACTTCCCCTGGTTCGACAACAGAATGAGAAATATTTGAGATTCGTTAAAGCCCAAAAATATATTTCCAATCGCGAAGCTCACTTCGATGATGTCATGTCATTTCAATTTCCCGAAAATTTGACCCCAACGAAATTTCGTAATGCAGGAACTGTTAATTTAACGGAAAAAAAATCGAAAGACATTAGGGATGAAAATTTTCAGAGATATATAAAAATTCGTGATGAGGCTCGTAAAATTTTAATGGAAAATCCGAAACTTCCCAAATTCAATTGGAACTCTGCGATGAAGGAAGGACGACGTCGTAATGAATACTCATTGCGAGTCAATGCTTAAGAATCATCGAATCAAAGTGACATGACACATTTTTTTTTGACATTTGTGATTAAACCAATCACTCAAGATAACGATTTAAACATTGAACGTCGAGTTTACGTCATCCCTTAAAATTTAAATGATAATTTAAATTGGGCAAACTAAAATAAAATAAACTAAAAAAGTTTGAAAAATACACGAAAAAGTGACATTAATTATTACCAGGCCTCGTATTAAGTGCAAATTGGTCTGGGCTCAGTTGTTTAAATTACGACGAATACTTAAATGAAAAGTTAAATCGTACTTTACTTAAATGTAAATATAGTTTATTATTTAGACCACTAAAAAGACAATAAACTGAATGTAACGATTTTTTTTTTAAATAAATGGAATGTTTTAAATAAATTATTTCATGACCCAATCTGTGCAATAATTTCGTAAAGGTCATCGACGAAATTCAATCACCTTGAGATTCCAATGATAATAAAATAAATTGAAAATGAGTTTCGGGATATCTCTTATACGCCTTCTTTAATCGCCTACTTAGTCTAAATTCGTGTAGGAGTCGCTCTTATCCTGTTTGCTCAATCGAAATATATCGTCCCTCTGACAATCAGTGGGAAGCTGTAAGTCTTGCAGTTAATCCAAGATCATTTAATAATTGTGTTTCAGGCTCTTGGAATCATATGCATGGCATGTGCCACACCAGCATGGATAGCAGCATCGAGCTTCTTTCTATTCGTCGCAACGACGTCCTTCATTGCCACACTCCTGTGGACTTTTGTTTATTTACTATCAATTCGTGAGGTTCTCAAAGTTCCAATCAATTGGATTCTGACGGTAATTAAACAAAATTTTCACGTCGTCACGTTATTTATTTATTTATTTATTTATTTATTTATTTATTTATTTATTTATTTATTTATTTATTTATTTATTTATTTATTTATTTATTTATTTATTTATTTATTTATTTATTTATTTATTTATTTATTTATTTATTTATTTATTTATTTATTTATTTATTTATTTATTTATTTATTTATTTATTTATTTATTTATTTATTTATTTATTTATTTATTTATTTATTTATTTATTTATTTATTTATTTATTTATTTATTTATTTATTTATTTATTTATTTATTTATTTATTTATTTATTTATTTATTTATTTATTTATTTATTTATTTATTTATTTATTTATTTATTTATTTATTTATTTATTTATTTATTTATTTATTTATTTATTTATTTATTTATTTATTTATTTATTTATTTATTTATTTATTTATTTATTTATTTATTTATTTATTTATTTATTTATTTATTTATTTATTTATTTATTTATTTATTTATTTGTTAATTAAATAATTAATTTTCATTTAATTCACCGATAAATTGATTTTTGATCATTCGATTGATTTCAGGAACTGTTGAACACGGGGATCGAGGCTGTATTGTACGCCATCGCATTCATCGTACAACTCTCAGCGTGGAGCGCCTATTCCCCCAGATATGGCGTCAGAGGAGCCAATATTGCTGGTGGTGTAAGTAAACTCAAGTTCTAGTCTCTTGCATAATATGAAAAAATTCTCATCTCCATTTAACTGTGACGAATTTTTTAAGATTTTTTTTTTTTAAATTGAGTCGTGGTCGTAAATAAAACAGGCTGGTAAATGTCTAAACATCGAGATAAAAATAACCAGAAACTTTGTTTACCAATGATGATTTTTTTTTGTCCTCTTTTTTGGGGGTAATTTTATTTATAATGATTAAATTATTCATCAAGTTTATGGACAAGAATCACGATAGCTTATCGTTTTCTTTTGAATCTTTTTCAGGAGGGCCAAATTACTTCGAAAGCAAAAAAAAATCAAATTTAATGTCAACTTTGTCCTCTTGCATGAAATTCAAAAAGAATTATTCCCTAATGGCCGCAGCAATAATTTATACGAAGAAAACAAAAAAATCATTAAAAATCATCAGTGCAATAAAAATGATTCCTAATGAGATTAAATTACTGTACGAATAATCTTATTTTCTGCTCTCATTTCAGGTGTTTGGAATCTTCAATACGATTGCATACGCAGCTGGCACATATTTCCTTTGGTTGGAATGGAAAAGCAGAGATCCCCAGTGAAGAGGAATTAGTTCAGTACGAGAACAAAAAAACAAAAAAAAAAAACTAACAAAAAAATATTGCATCAACATCAACCTCGCAGGATCTTCCCTCAATCATCGAAATGATCATTGGCCGATCCTGAAGTTTCTTATTTCTTCATTTGTTTTTTTTCTCTCCTCCCTTTTCTACCACGAGTCAGCAATAAATTACCATCGGGTACGAATTCGTATTCGTACCCGAATTCGTACGAAGACAATCCGTAATAATTAATTTAAAAAAAAAAAAACAGCAACAACGTTTATTTCACCATAAAAATTTTCAATCTCACTCAATCTGTGTCATTTGAATCATTATCTAAGATCTCGAAGCTTTTTGTATCGACAAACACACGTGTAAAAAAAAAAATGTCCGAGAAAGTGTCTCTTTATTAGTTTTAGCAGCACAGTCGAGGCAATATTATTAACCAAAGACTGAAGATCGAAGAAAATCCGAGATCGATTAATTTTTACGAACGATCGACAATTTAATTATCGACTGTCGGTAAAAACTTTTTATAGATCTCGTAAATTATTCGGGAAGACATCAGAGAGAGAGAGAGAGAGAGAGAGGAAAAAAGCCTCAAAATGAACCAATGGCACGTGATCTGAAAAAAAAAAATCACTTATCCGATAATTCCTTTTTGGAAATATACGTAAACGCGTCTCAGGTGCGATAGTACACAACAATGTTATCTATAAATCAAATGAGAAATCTCTCACTTTCTAATTGTGAAACGTCTCCGTGAGAAACGTTCGTGGAAAAAAAAAAAAAATGTTTCTACAAATACGAAAAATTAAGAACATAAATGTATATTTTTCATTATGTACGAACAAAACCAACAATTTTTAATCTTTGCTGATGTTGCTAGTAAAATATACTAAAAGAGACTCGTGCGCTCTGCTTTATGACGTCACTAGCCGAGAGAAGAAATCTGAGTAGAAAATTCTCAGCGTCACTTCCGGCTCTGATAAGACCGGAAGTATACATATATATGTATATATTTTTTGGTATATAGGCATATATATATATATTTATTTATATATATATATATATTTATATATATATACATATTTATATATATATATTTATATTTATATATATATATATATATTTATATATATATATATATTTATATTTATATATATATATATTTATAGCTTACAGAGCTCAGTGTAATGCTGACAATTTTTACACGAGAATTTTGCCGATTTCCAGGAGCGTTACTGTTTGCCCGAATAAGGCCCAGACAGAAACTGATCGGGAACTGATCATTACACCGTTTCATAATACATATTACAAACAATTTTGTATCTACTATCGTTAGGTGTATTTATTATACTTGAAGGTTGTAAGATTACGGCTTAAAAAGTGCCTTAAAAAATCCTCCGTGACCTTGAAACGTTATCAGATGATGTCGATCTAGTTTTTCGAATGATATACTTAACATTTGGAAAAAAAAAAAAAAAAACGTTATCTTGTCAATGTACGTAAATGCTATATATGTATATGTAACGCAAACTTTTGAATTCTGTGTTTTTGCCACATCGAAATAATTTACCAGAACCTCGAAGACCATTCGTTGCTTGTTTTCTTCCCCCCCCCCCCTCTCTCTATCTATCTCTCTCTCTCTCTCTCTCTCACCCATAACTAACCCTGACTAAACAAAAAAAAACATCGAGGATTGCATTTACTTATCAAACTTTATTGTGTAATTAAACAAAAAAAAAATTTATCTCTCTTGACATTGTTAATTGTTAAAAAATATATATATATATATATAATACTGTACTTGTGTATCGTATAGTTAGATGATTGCCTGCAATCATGTACATCCGTTTGATTTTTTTTTTAATTTTCAAATTTTATTTATTTTTAAGCTATGGATGATGAATAAAGCTTAGAGTTAAATTGTGCGTACAATGTTTGAAGCCCGAAACCCATTATTTATAATACGCCAAACAATTAAGCCTTTGGATTAAATATACAGATCTGATTGTTAAAAAAAAAAAAAAAAAATATTATTTTTTTTTGTGCCCAACGTTATTGCGAGGCAAAAACATTGAGTCGACTTTTTAGCTTTGTTTTTTTATAACCTAATCGTGGATTTCGGTCGAGGAATCTCAGCCCAAGTCGTCAATAAAAATATCAAAGACTAGAACGGTGTAAATAAAATGGAAAAAAAATTAATGATAAGATAAATGAAATAAGTGGAAGTGGATTCTTCTTGGATCAGCCAATTTATTATTCAGCATTTTTTTGGTCGAACTCTGTAGTCCCAAAAATTCGATTTTGTATGCAGCAGTGGATGAAAATGTTTGGTATTAAATTTGGTCAAAATCAAGAAAGGGCATGCTATTTTATAAAATTAAAAAAAAATTTGGTCGAATTCTATAGTCCCAAAAATTCGATTTTGTAAAAATGATGAATATTTCGAAACATTTATGTCCAAAAAACTTTATTAACATGTATGCAGCAGTGGATGAAAATGTTTGGTATTAAATTTGTTAAAAATCAAGGAAGAGCATCCTATTTTATAAAATTTAATTTTTTTTTGTTCGAACACTATAGTCCCAAAAATTAGGTTTTGTAAAAATGATGAATATTTCGAAACGTTTACGTCCAAAAAACTTTATTAACATGTATGCAGCAGTAGATGAAAATGTTTGGTATTAAATTTGGTAAAAATCAAGAAAGGGCATCCCATTTTATAAATTTTAAATTTTATTGTTCATGAAGGCAGTACATCGCGAATAAGCAAAAAAATGGAATAAGTGGAATAATTGAGGGATATAGTAACTTTGTGATATGGTTACCAAAAAAATCATTTTATTTTTGAATCAGCCTGTAAAAGCATTAAAGACTCACACGTATCACCAGAGCGTTTGGATATGTGATATCATCAGTGACGTCATCCCACAGAATAGCAGCGCGTTTGCTGAGCAAACGTGCACCTCCAGTCGATCGCGGACTTTCAACGGTCGTGTCCAACGATCCTACCTCTTTAAGGTCAGTCTCGTAATTCAAAAAAATTACTCCTTTATTTTTTCGTGCAACGAGAATAATAATTTTTCGTCACATTTATTTCTGTAAATGATTTTCCAAACAATTCTTTATTACCGTAGATCGCTTGTATGATTGTGTAATTATTTTTGTTTTTCTTTTACGAAAGTAAAAAGTATCGGAATTTTTTTTTAACAAATGAAAAAAAATTATATAAAAGAAAAAATGAATTAGTGCGATTCACGATTTTTGTAATAGTTGACATGGAAAGGTCTCACATCACCTACGCAGTAGTGAAATTCGGTTGAAGACTTTTTCAAGCCTCGCAGGTGGCCCAGATGTCAAAATATTGTTGTGACATCTCAAAAATTCTATAATAATGATAATTTTGTGACTGGAAAAAAAAAATTAAATAGCGAGACATAAAAAAAAAACGTAAATAACTAAAAATAAAATAAGGATATTAAATATATAATCATAAATTCAACTGCAATTTTTAACTTATTAAATTACTCGCGTTGACCTGATTAACAATTTTTCGACATTTAGACCGATCAAATTTACGTAAAATCGTCATTACCTTCATTCGTATCGATTCCAAGCCTTTTTTTCTAGGACAAAAAACTTATTTATATCGACATGTGGCCAAGATAAATACCGGTGGCGTTTTACACACGTGTGTCTTGTGAACTTTTAAATTTAAAATAACTTTTGACCTCTCTCATCAACCATGAATGAAAAAATATTATTATGATATTAATGTGATTCGTTAATTTATAATTATCTGCTGTTCAAGTCGTAAATAATTATTATCGTTGTGATGTGAAAATTTTTCTTTATCTGCACCAAAAATAATCAGACTATATATAGGGATGAGTCATTTGAGATAAGTATTAGTTAGGCAAAAAAGGAAATTGCGACTCGATATCGTCATAAATTTCGATACAAATTTTTCTTTTATCAAGTTTGCCGACAACGTTGCCGGCTGATAAAATCTGGGGTAATGGAAATCACGAGGCAATGAGAGTCAGCTTTGTGAAAAATCAAAAAAGTGCTATATATATATATATACAAATAAAACTTATTTAATTTTGTCTACAATATCAAATGTCATTGAGATTTTTTTTGTTCTCAGATCTGCTCAAGAAATTACTTTCTCAATAACAATAATAATAATTTTATGATACTTTTTCACGCATGGAAAACTTTGCGATTCGTTATCAGAATTTAGCAATAATTGGCACGTGAATAATACCATTGGAAGAGTTTTTTCATCTGCCAAAAATAATAATAAATCCTTCGCCTCAGTCCAAGATCTTCAAATATTTTCTAACTGGCATGAAACAATTTTTTTTAATGATTTTTTCTCGTTTCATATCCCCACGAACCCCCTTCAAAGTTGCGTGCGGCTCGTCTCACCAGCATACGCATTTTATTGATTCTCCATTCAGGTCCGAATATTCAAGGGCGTGTCGAATTTTATTAGTAACATTTTTTCATTATGATACATACGGGAATGACGAGAGAAATAAGTGAAAAAAGGAAAGAAAAAGACCGATCGCACACACTTTTATCGTGGGCGTTTTGATATATCTATCTATATAAGTTTCGTGAAGTCAGTCCTATTTCTGTTGTGAGAAATCCACACGGGAGATGTTTTCTCTCTGTGGATGTGGGTCGCTCCTCAAAAAACCTGGCCTTGTCCCCCTTTCTGCCTCGTTACTGGGAATGCTGCCGATAGTATCGCGCCTCCACCTTATGGGATCCCATACAAAATGCTTGATGTATATATGGGGCATTCTCAGTCAAATAGCACAAAAACTTGACCTTGTCCCCCTTTCTGCCTCGTGACTGGGAATGCTGCCGATTGTATCGCGCCTCCACCTTATGGGATCCCATACAAAATGCTTGATGTGTATATGGGGCATTCTCAGTCAAATAGCACAAAAACTTGACCTTGTCCCCCTTTCTGCCTCGTGACTGGGAATGCTGCCGATAGTATCGCGCCTCCACCTTATGGGATCCCATACAAAATGCTTGATGTATATATGGGGCATTCTCAGTCAAATAGCACAAAAACTTGACCTTGTCCCCCTTTCTGCCTCGTGACTGGGAATGCTGCCCATAGTATCGCGCCTCCACCTTATGGGATCCCATACAAAATGCTTGATGTATATATGGGGCATTCTCAGTCAAATAGCACAAAAACTTGACCTTGTCCCCCTTTCTGCCTCGTGACTGGGAATGCTGCCCATAGTATCGCGCCTCCACCTTATGGGATCCCATACAAAATGCCTGATGTGTATATGGGGCATTCTCAGTCAAATAGCACGAAAACCTGGCCTTGTCTCCCTTTCTGCCTCGTGACTGGGAATGCTGCCGATTGTATCGCGCCTCCACCTTATGGGATCCCATACAAAATGCTTGATGTATATATGGGGCATTCTCAGTCAAATAGCACAAAAACCTGGCCTTGTCCCCCTTTCTGCCTCGTGACCAGGAATGCTGCCGATAGTATCGCGCCTCCACCATATGGGATCCCATACAAAATGCTTGATGTATATATGGGGCATTCTCAGTCAAATAGCACAAAAACTTGACCTTGTCCCCCTTTCTGCCTCGTGACTGGGAATGCTGCCCATAGTATCGCGCCTCCACCTTATGGGATCCCATACAAAATGCTTGATGTGCATATGGGCCATTCTCAGTCAAATAGCACGAAAACCTGGCCTTGTCCCCCTTTCTGTCTCGTGACTGGGAATGCTGGCGATAGTATCGCGCCTCCACCTTATGGGATCCCATACAAAATGCTTGATGTATATATGGGGCATTCTCAGTCAAATAGCACAAAAACTTGACCTTGTCCCCCTTTCTGCCTCGTGACTGGGAATACTGCCGATAGTATCGCGCCTCCACCTTATGGGATCCCATACAAAATGCCTGACGTGTATATGGGGCATTCCCAGTCAAATTCCAAAGTTCGAAGCCAAAGTTCATAGGACCAATTACATTATACGCAGTACTTTTGACCTCTTTTTCTTACATTTTCATGCATTATAAAAATGGTGGATTTTTATTATTTTCAGAAAATCACCGATCAATATAAATATCACGATGTCTCACTCAGTGACAATCAGAACAGCCACTGTTACGACCAGTACATCGAACATCATCATCAATACTGGCTACCTAAAATCTTACAGCGGAATTTTGAAAGTTTTGGAACTGGTTAGTCTCAATCAGCGTTTCATCATTAACAATTTTACATTAATATTTATCTAATAAAAATAAATTGCCAGAGCTTATTTTTATTCTCTGCGAACCATCGAATTTTTATTCTGGCAAACTTACACACTTTTTTGCCTTACAAAAATTTTTGTCAAAAGATAAGAATTTTCCGGTTCCGTTCTGCGGTTTTCGATATTCAGTATTTCACGGAAATAATTACGAATTAATATCAGCAACTATTTTTCTTTCCTCACGTTTGACAAAATTATTTCAACATTTTTTTTTATCGAAAAATTCGAATGAAAATTTTTACTTTTCACTATAAAAGTTAATTTTTTTTTTTTTTCACCATGCAGCTCACAACTTTTTGAAATTAAAATTATTTTGACGTTGCAACAACGAAAATTATAATATAAAATAATATAATAAGACAGAGGATCTATCTTTTTTTTTATAATCTCAATTTTTTTTTCCCATATCGTGACTATAAAAATGTGAAAATTTGTTTGGGTTTTATTTTTCAGCTGCTGGGAATCGTTTGCGTCGGTATAATCGGCCGTAACTTTGACTATAATCGGTACTACACAGTTTCCGACCAATTCTTTTTTCTCATGGCGACAACCTTCATGATTGCAACATTTATATTAATTTTAAGTTGCTTGGTCTCACTGTCAACAGAGTCCATTATATCAAAAACTATATACGTAAGTAATCCATTAGCAAAGTTTAAACAATATAAATATTTTTTTTTTTTTTGTTATTAAATATACATCTCGAATTTACATGACGATCATTTAACGATTATTAAACATTTCAGGAAGTTATTTATCACTCAGTAGCTTTTGGTCTTCTTCTCGCAGCTTCGTTGACTTTACTTATAAAAGTTAATAACAATAAATACGATCGCGATTACGAGTTGCTGTTAGGTGCTTCCGTGAGTATATATATATATATATATACGAACGGCAATTTTTAATATATATGTATATTAAAAATTACTATTCGTGCTTGCAAAAAAATGGCCGTTCATTTTCTCTCGAGAGGAAAGAGCTTTTGCCACTGGAAATAATTCCATTCAATATTTTGTTAAGTAATTTCGTTGGTGTTTCCATGATGAATGGTGAATATTCCAAAAGGAGTTTGATTTTTAAAGAATAAGAATATCGAGATTAATAATATTTTGTTGCTAATACTGATCGGTCAGAAAAAAATGCGACGTGATGAATATGCAATGCTATTTGCATAATAAATAAACAATAAAAAAATAGGCACTCTTTTCCGCTTAGAATATTTTGGCCGGCTGCTTTAATGGCTGAAGCTCGATCTAAAAAACTATTTTTAATTTTAATTTCTCGAAGGCTCGTTTAAATGTTAATATTGATTATTTATTTCTAGATCTGCGGTTTGGTGAACTCAGCCCTATACTTCTTCAGCACTATAATTGCCCTTCGTTCCTATCGAGGCCTTTAAATTAGTCGAATCTATATTCGCTTATCAGCTTTATTCACTACGAATGTCACACAATTTTTTTCTAAATTTTACTTCAGAAACATTTTCGTCACATCATCCTTGAAATTTCATTTCCCTGTACCATTAATTTCAATGAGAATTATTTGTACAACAGATCTTTTACGAAAATCAATTTTTTATTCTATAAAAGATCCATCGGGTCTCTCAATGAATAGTAACAATGAAACTTTAATGACAAAGTACTTAAGGACAATTTATATTTTTATAAATAAATGAACGAAAAAAGATGCCCTGAATTGAAAGAATTGGCAAAACATTATTTCTCATTGCAACTCATGGCAATACCAAACTCGAAAGTCTCGAAATGCGAGATAAATATATCGAAATTATCGAATTGTGAAGACTCTGATTGGCTCTCGTGCTTGCTTCGATATATCGTTTTTCTTGGCGCGCGTTTCAAATACACGAATATCCTACGAAGAGAAAAGAGAAAGCGATTCGAGCGATATTAATGTTGTTTTATTTTTTATCTTATTCTTACAATGATGCTGCCTTCCCCATAGAATTCATCTGTCGATTTTTGGGAATATTTACACTCGTAAGTTTTTGTACAAACAATTCCTGAATTTTTATTCAGAGCAGGATTTATACAATGTTGCATTTTTACCTCCGGAAAAAAAAGCGGAGCAATTGTTTTTTTTTTTCGAGTGATATAAAATATTTTCTATGCAAAGTTCCTTCAATCCGAGGTACAAATTTTTGCGCGATGCTAGTCGCCCTCACAACGAGCGAAGTCAAACAGTTTTGTAAAAATATTCTACACAAGGGTTATATATTTTTTGGAGACATTTAATTTTTCACAATCATGAAAATTGTGAAAATTACCGTTACAAGTGGATAATAATTTATATTTACCAACAAAACGCTTTAATCTACATATATATTTATTCTGTGTATTTTAATATTTATATCGAGCAAATAAAGCAGAATTAGTTTATTTGTAACTTAACTTACATTATTATTGATTAAATATCCCTCCCAAAAATGTACACAGGCACTCGAAGGCACCGAAGGATCTTTGTATCATGTTTGAGTGTGAGTGTGAGTGTCTGTGTATCCATATGAGTGCCGGCGTGAGTGTCTGAGATTATTTTAATTTTATTAACAAACAGGGTGATTTTTCAAGACCCGCTTAAAATTTCAGTAACTTGAAAAATTTTCTCATCATACTATATATATCGTACTATATTATACTATTTTTCAATGAGCCAAAATAAATTATTCAAGTCAAAGAATGTATAAATTTTACAACACATTATTTTAATTTTATTAACCAAAAGGGTGATTTTTAAAGATCCGTTCAAAATTTCAGTAACTTATTATACTATTTTTCAATGAGCCAAAATAAATTATTCAAGTCAAAGAATGTATAAATTTGACAACACATTATTTTAATTTTATTAACCACAAGGGGGATTTTTTAAGACCCGTTTAAAATTTCAGTAACTTGAAAAATTTTCTCATCATACTATATATGTATATCATACTATATTATACTATATTCGTCCCAAAGAATCTTTCTTCACTCTCCTTGAAACTTTGTACATTATTTTTTTTTCATCGGATTTCCGCCGGCATCTGCAGGCAGCAGCCTTAATATTTCGTCCCGGCGCG
Organism: Dyspetes luteomarginatus; assembly: GCA_963669185.1. NCBI lineage: Eukaryota > Metazoa > Arthropoda > Insecta > Hymenoptera > Ichneumonidae > Dyspetes > Dyspetes luteomarginatus. Next base: position 16,509,326 of record OY769912.1, on the reverse strand, counting down.
TGCCAGAAATAGAAATTATTTTTCTCTCGCTATGTCTCACAATGCGGGGGGTGCAATGACACGCGTGCATTTTGAACGCACGCGTTCAGCACCCTTGAACGTTTCAGTCTCTGTCAATGACTTGACGATTGAGGACACTAGAGACATAGAAAGAGAGAGTTTATTAAAAATTCATTGTTAAAAAATTATAAAATCTCAAGATTTAATTGTATTTTTATTTATTTTTATTTATCTGCCAATATCGTCGCGATCGAGAAAAATTAAGAGAATTTATTAAAATTTATTTTTAAAATCATCAACTTTGACGTAAAATTAAATAATTTTTTTATTATTCAAATTATAATCAGTTGAATAGTAATCATTACGAAAAAAAAAATAGAAAAATACAACAAAGACACGAAAAACGACGCGAATATAAACGAGAAGGTTTAACGAACTCGTCGGCCTTTTAATTGGCGAGCGTGCAATTTTGTACGTCAGAGTTAATTCTGTCATTAAAACACAACAAAGAGAATATGGTGAAGAGCAGTGGAACTGGTCCGGTCATCAGGATGTCTTCCGGTGGAAGTCATGGTGCAGGCGGTATCGAGTGTTGCTGTTGCAGATGCTGCACTTGCATCCACATTGAATTCCTCAAAACATTGCCAGGCGTTGTCAAAGTTTGCGAAACTGTAAGTTTTATATAAAATATAAAATATAAAATATAAAATATAAAATATAAAATATAAAATATAAAATATAAAATATAAAATATAAAATATAAAATATAAAATATAAAATATAAAATATAAAATATAAAATATAAAATATAAAATATAAAATATAAAATATAAAATATAAAATATAAAATATAAAATATAAAATATAAAATATAAAATATAAAATAGTGTTTATGTGTAGGAATCGTAATTTTTACGGTGGAATTTTCGATTAAAAATGATATTCGATCTTTTTATTATATTATTAAAGTTTAAAAAATCGAACACAGATTATCCGTTGTAATGTAATTTTTCGATATTTATCGATGGTTAAAAAAATTGTTTTTTTCCTCTAGATTTTAATATTTTTGTTGTTGTTTAAAATTTTCAATTTCTTATGGAAAAATTGATTTCAGCTCTTGAGTGGTTTGATACAGAGTCTGCTGATAAATTATGGTCTTCGATACAGCGCGACAATTGGATCGGCATTTGAGGGTTCTCTGACTACGTCATCAGCATGTTTTCTCACATCCGCCGTACTTCTTGGCTGCTACATAGTATCAGAAAAATCTTACAGGCTCATACGAGCTTCGCTGTTTGTAAGTTTTTCAAAAATTAATTAAATTAATTGTCCAAACTCCACTGATTGAGCATTTTTTTTTTTTTTTATATATAATCAGCAGAATATTTTTTTATCGATATTTTTTTATTCTCGATAACGAGAGAGGAAAAAATATCGAAAGTTTAAGTGACAATGAATTTGTTCCTATTTTGCCAAATTGGGCCCATTGGTAATATTTTTAAAGTGGGCAAACAAAGAGTGCTCTAGTTATCTGGATTTTTTTTTTTTTTTACGACTAGAAAATCCCCGAAATTTGGTCGAAACGGGACGTTGCTGAATTTTTTTAAATAAAACTTAAGTGGGTGAAATTTAAAAAAAAAAATCAACATCAAATAACGACCTTCTGTGGGAAATTTCGAAAAAAAAGTCATTGGGAAAAATATTTTTTTTAATCCTTCCATAAAATTACAGAAATTAAAATGATTAATTTTAATTAATTCGACTTTATTTTTAGGAAATGATGTTTAATGCACTGAGCTGCTTCCTTTATTTGAGCTCGGCCTCATATTTGGCCTTCTCGACGAAAATGTTTCTTTGGGCCCAATATTATGTGACACCAGGTTTCGATGTTTATCCAGCCATGACAGCTGCATACGTGAGTTTATTAATTTTACGTCAATTCCATATATCATTAATTATTGAATAAGAAAATTATCATTTCAAAAATATTTATTTAAATTGTTTTTATTAATTTTTATCTCACAGATGTTGAGCGGAATCGTCGGTGCTTTGCACGGAGTCGATGCATATTTTTCATGGCGTCATTATCGAGGTAGCAGATAATACGAGAAACTATGAAAATTTGACAAATTTTCTTAATTAAATTAAAAAAACATTTTTTAAAAAAAGATGCTCAATGAGTATATTTAGAATAAAATATTTTAAAAATAATGACAAACTAGTCAGTGGTGAAGAAATTATTTATATTCGAAAATGTATAAACTTTTAATATACTTAAATATTTAAACAAAGCTATCGAGTATATTGGAAAGGTGAATAATTAACATTTCATTCAAAGATATTTACCCAACAACACTAACGATTCTTTGGAATATTAATCTGCACACCGATACTACGATAATAAAAATATAATATGTTTAATTCACATAAATCTAATATTATTGCAAACATTTTTTAAATTACATTTTAGAACTTTTCATCATATTCAATGATCACAAAATCTCACACAAATCTAATATTATTGCAAACATTTTTTTAAATTACATTTTAGAACTTTTCATCATATTCAATGATCACAAAATCTCACAAAAATCTAATATTATTGCAAACATTTTTTTAAATTACATTTTACAACTTTTCATCATATTCAATGATTTCTTATCATTCTTATCATATTTTTTTAACAATAAAAATTATCCATCAGCTATCTTTATTGCAATCACATCTGGATTAAAATAATAAATTGTGAGAATCCTCTCACTTTTCAAAGTTAACAAATTGAAAATCAATGCGTCATAAACTAATTCCTAATTAGTTTAATTTAACAAAATTAAATTCGATTAATTAATTATTTCTCTGTGTGCGAGAGTGCACGAGTTATTGAGCCTAAAGATTTTTCGTTAATCTAAATATCTGCACGGTTTGAATACGATCGTCATGCCACCACGCTGCACGTGGTGCTTTGAAGAAACATTTTCAAGAGTCTCCCCAAGCCGGAAATTGATTGTAAAGTGAAACGGTCAGTTTATTTCAGTTCTATGCCATTGCTCCATCCGAGAGATCAAAATAAATGATTTAAGTGCCTACTCATGGCCAGAAGGAGGAGAAGCAAATACTTGAATCGTTATATATATATATATATATATATATATCTATATATCTATATATATGGACCCTTGATAATGTCTCGCATCGTGCACAAGTTCAAGTACTATGCAAATACTGATGGGGTTGCCAGTCACATTCATTAAAGTAGTTGTAACCATTTAGGTAATCGCTCATTTGCCATTTTACTGGGATATATTTTTTTTTCATGATTTTATGGGTTTATTTTTTTTTTATGGTTAATTTGAATATAGCTTGTTTCTTGCTCAAGTCAATTTTGAACAAGATAATTATTATAATATATAGAATTATATGATGAATTATATAATTAATATGTAAAAATTTTCCATTGCAATTATTTTGGCTCAATAAATAAAATATTTTATACATTTGCGAATGCTCATAAATCTGTGGTGCCCTCTACATCTCAATAAATCAGGCTTATTGTCAATTAAAAGAAGAAAAAAAATTACGAAAATAAAACTTTTGCGGAGGTCATGAGAAAAACCATTAAAATTAGAAATTTTCAAATGAACTTCCCATAAATCATTATTTACCCTTATGAAAAAACCTCGACGAGTAAGCAGGGTGCAAAATAAAATATTTGTGGGTTATTTTTTTTATCACTAAAGACAATCCTGAGGCTTTTGTTTGTCTTAAATTGTATCCACCTCTGAAAAAAATTGAATATAAAAATATTAGTGAAGAAGGTGGGGGTAACTCTTAAGTTGCCATAAGGGAAATTCGACTGTACATCTGGTGCGAAGATGAAGAAAAAACGGAGGAAAAGAGAGAGCAAACGAACTCGTGGAGGTCTGTCACGAGTGTTCTGTCCATTCACCACTCAGGTAGCTGGTACGTACAGTGAAACGGACCACTGTTTTTCTACAGTCCTATCGAAAAGGACAATTCGAGGGTCTCGACACAATATATCGGATACCTGCGATGAGCTCGAAAAAGGAATTTTAAAACGGAGTGTAAAATTTAAGTTTTGTGCGATGTATTGAAAGAGGCTAAAAATAATTTTCATAAAATGTCTATTAATTAATATATTTTGATACATAAATATATTTATATATTTTTATTATATTTTATAAATAGAAGATTAACATTTTTTTTAGCAAATTTAATTATTATTTAAATTATTTTTTCAAATTACACGTTTTATTAATTTTGTCGACGAATTTCGTCATCCAATTTCTCATGGCTCTAGCTCTGAAATAATTTCTCGTGTGACCAAATTGCTCATTACGTTTTTTTACAAAATATTTTCCTCTTCAATATTACATTGAATTTTTATTTATTTTAAAACTAACCGGAAGTGAAAAAATTACAAGAGATATATTTTTGTAAATTGTTTGTGTAATTAATTTCTTGTTTAATAATTGGTGATATGGGAAGAGCAAATGGGCCCATAACTTTTTGACATATTGGAAGTTTTACTGTAATCTGAGTAGCTCGTGTCCCTCGGTACGGTGTCGGGACTTGCAATGCACTAAACTCTCATTGTGGAGAAGCAAATCGTCGAGAGAGCCAAGGCATATGTGTGACCAGCCGACACCGACAGACAGTTTACTTGAGGATCTCGAACCAGTCGCGTGGTCGACTCTTGCAGTTTCCTCTTTGTCGAACTTCAGTCATACTATATTTACTTCCGGCTGATCTATGTAGATCTTTCTTCATATATCATTATACGAGCTTTCTCATTAGAAAGTCCTCAAAAAAAAAAAATTCTACGTACGATTTTGTGATAAATGATAAATATCGATTAATCGATTAATTTAAAATAGGAATTAAATTTAATCGATAAAAATACGACTTCCGGTGAAATTTTTTTTTCAATCGATTTTTCATACACGAGTGACAATCGTACAACGATAACAACCATTATCTGTCGTTACGATCGATGCACTTATTGCTGCAATTTATTAATTGCGAAAACAAGAAAAAAAAAAATTATCGTAGATCTTCGATACGATTTTTTTTATTTTCGTTGAATTAATTGCATTAATGCAACGGACTTTTTGCAATAAAAACTCATCGAAATGGATAACATTGCAACTGTCAACAGGAGTATCGGCGCTCAAACTTCTGCAGGTAAAAAAAGTTGCATTTGACGAATGAAATGAAATCGATTTAATGTTCTCATAATTATATTTTTGAACGCGATAATTATTCACAGGCAATTCTCGATTGATATTATATATTTTGGTAATGAGTACTTTTTTTTTTAACTTATCTCTAATCGAGTACAAATTTATAAATTAATGGCCCAACTTTGCTGATATATTATAAAAATGCAATGAGATGAACGAACATAAATTTCATTACAAACGATTTAAAAAAATATTTATATCATATTTAGCATATCATAATTAATAATAAATTTGCTCTGTGAAAATAATACGTTTTTTTTTTTTTGAAAATCAAACGGTATATGCGATCATTCTGTAATAAATTTTCTGATTTTTTATGACATCGTGACATCTCGTAAAACTGTCACAAATTATTATCGTACAAATTAACTCGATAACCATTATGATATTTAACCGGAAAAATCCGTGTAGTATTCCGATAACTCGAGGTGTCATTAACGAAGTACAAAAAAAAATCTTTATCATTTAAATTTTACTGAATTTACTGATCATTTTGCAGTACATTTTCTGATTTTTTATGACATCGTGACTTCTCGTAAAACTGTCATAAATTATTATCGTATTAATTAACGCGATAACCATTATGATATTTAACCGGAAAAATCCGTGTTGTATTCCGATAACTCGAGGTGTCATTAACGAAGTACAAAAAAAAATCTTTATCATTTAAATTTTACTGAATTTATTGATCATTTTGCAGTAAATTTTCTGATTTTTTATGACATCGTGACTTCTCGTAAAACTGTCATAAATTATTATCGTATTAATTAACGCGATAACCATTATGATATTTAACCGGAAAAATCCGTGTTGTATTCCGATAACTCGAGGTGTCATGAACGAAGTACAAAAAAAAATCTTTAGCATTTACGTAAGCCTTTAAATCATTATCATAAAACTGTCATAAATTATTATCGTATTAATTAACTCGATAACCATTATGATATTTAACGGGAAAAATCCGTGTTGTATTCCGATAACTCGAGGTGTCATGAACGAAGTACAAAAAAAAATCTTTAGCATTTACGTAAGCCTTTAAATCATTATCATAAAACTGTCATAAATTATTATCGTACAAATTAACGCGATAACCATTATGATATTTAACCGGAAAAATCCGTGTTGTATTCCGATAACTCGAGGTGTCATGAACGAAGTACAAAAAAAAATCTTTAGCATTTACGCAAGCCTTTAAATCTTTAGCATTATCATAAAACTGTCATAAATTATTATCGTATTAATTAACTCGATAACCATTATGATATTTAACCGGAAAAATCCGTGTTGTATTCCGATAACTCGAGGTGTCATGAACACTATACGAATGGAACGTGTATCATTGCAATCACGCTGTACAGTTATTCCTCCCCCCTCCCCCCACCCACCCTGTAAAATGCGTGGCTTTGTGCTAGCCTGTACTTGAAACTACAAAACGAAGGACACCCGAGAGCATTGAGATATGCTGTCGACACATGAATAAAGAACGCCTCCCGTGTAATATTACCTAATCATTCTCTATATACTAAATTTGAGTTGAGTATACATATCAGTAAATTGGGAGCTTAAAAATCGCATGTAAAAAAAAAATTAAAAAAATACGTACTTATAGCAATTTTATAGCTTCCTCAATTTTTAAGCCTCCTCATTTATGACAAGGATTAAAATTTCTCGGTTCTCGTGAACAAACATTTATTTTGAGATATTATGGCCTGGGTATCCTTAAAATATTTTAAATTGGCTGAAAATAACAATTTAAAAAAATTCACATATCCATGCGCGCGTGTCTTTTGAATTTGTTAAATTTTATAGCTTCCTCAATTTTTAAGCCTAATTTTTACTGCATTTTTGAAATTAACACGTCGACATGCTAAATACTGTGTACGAGAGAGATGCTAGTTGCCTGAATAAATTTTTTAAATGTTCTCGTATTGACAAAACGGAAAATAAAAATGTGCTGGACATGACACACAAAGATCAGCAACGTTCAATTTTCGGGCCACTCTTATTTCTACGTGTTCAGAGAAATTCCTGAGAAAATATATTTTATTGCCTGGTTTTGTGGTGAGAGTGAGATTTGTACATTTTTGTAAAATGCGAGTCGCCAATTCGTTGCAATTTTTTTTTTGTCTTATAATCAGATTAATCGGTAGATTTTTGAAATTAACACGTCAGACATGCTAAATTGCCTGAATAAATTTTTTAAATGTTCTCGTATTGACAAAACGAAAAATAAAAATGTGCTCGACATGACACAGAAAGACCAGCAACGTTAAATTTTCGGGCCACTCTTCTACGTGCTTAGAGAAATCGCTACGAAAGTATATTTTATTGCGTGGTTTTGCGGTGAGAGTGACTATAGGAGAACGCGATTGAGTGACGAAAGATTTTTAGCCAGTTTGCTCTGATTCGGTTCGATGCTGTTAACATATTAAGTTTTCATTTCAAGATAATAATTTACGATTTATAAAATTAAATTCATCTCACTAAATTTCTGCTCTCAGAATAAAGAATGAGAAAAAAAAACAATGAAAAAAAAAATTGAAAATTTCGCCTTCGGAATGACAATATTTTATATTTTATATTTTATCATAATAATCATAATGATACACGCAAAACTTGTGGTACGCAAAACTGCATAGTACGTCCAGGCACGATCTAAGCAATTCTTAACGATACTGTTTATCACAGCATGATAATAGTATTACTATTATTATGACAGCATGATAATAGTATTACTATTATTATGACAGCATGATAATAGTATTACTATTATTATGACAGTATGATAATAGTATTACTATTATTATCACAGCATGATAATAGTATTACTATTATTATCACAGCATGATAATAGTATTACTATTATTATGACAGCATGATAATAGTATTACTATTATTATGACAGTATGATAATAGTATTACTATTATTATGACAGCATGATAATAGTATTACTATTATAATGACAGCATGATAATAGTATTACTATTATTATGACAGTATGATAATAGTATTACTATTATTATGACAGCATGGTAATAGTATTACTATTACTATACTATACTATTTATCACAGCATGATAATAGTATTTCTATTACCACACTATACTATTTATCACAGCATGATAATAGCTGCTGACTGTTGTAAAATGACACGTGGCTCAAATTTTAAAAATTGCATTTACACAAATCATTTCTACACTTACGAAGTTCTACACTTAAAACTGTGGATTCAGCATAAATATAGAGTGGTCACGAGTTATTCGTATATTAGCCACATTTATTTGGCCAGTAATAAAAAAAAAAAAAAAAAAATCAAAAAGACTTGAGGACTGCAGTGTTGTTGAACCCTACATAGCTTATATTTTATCATAATAATCATAATGATACAGGCACAACTTGTGGTACGCAAAACTGCATAGTACGTCCAGGTACGAACTAAGCAATTACTCACCGATCGTAATAATCACAACGCTTGACGAACAATCTCTGTAATAATTACTCACGTTGGCTACAAAATTTTCAAGCTCTCTCGGCCACATATATTTTTTTATGAATAATCCAAAAACATTAATCTGTTGAGAAATCAACAGTTTCATTTTGTTAGATTTCTAAGTTATAACAAAAATTACTTTTCTTACTTTTCTCTAATTACAAATCTTAAAATTATAAGTTAGACATTTCTTGATTTAAACGAGTTTCTTGGTTTTCTAATGAGCTTGTACACTTTTCACGATAGTTGAACACGTGGTGCAAGTTTTATTCACGTATCAATTTTACCTCAGCATATATAATTAACATTTATTTTTCTTCTATATTTCAAGTCAAATTCGATGAGCTCTTCGAGCTCGAGTAATATTTATACTCGTAATTTTTTAACCAAATCTTAAAATTATAAGTTAGACATTTCTTAATTTAAACGAGTTTCTTAGTTTTCTAATGAGCTTGTACACTTTTTAAGATAGTTGAACACGTGGTGCAAGTTTTATTCACGTATCAATTTTACCTCAGCATATATAATTAACATTTTTTTTTTATTCTATATTTCAAGTCAAATTCGATGAACTCTTCGAGCTCGAGTAATATTTATACTCGTAATTTTTTAACCAAATCTTAAAATTATAAGTTAGACATTTCTTAATTTAAACGAGTTTCTTAGTTTTCTAATGAGCTTGTACACTTTTTAAGATAGTTGAACACGTGGAATTTATGTTCCCATGAAATCCTCAACACCGGGACTTCCTTCCCTCCTGACTGAGAACTGGCTGGAGTGAATACACTGATGAATGCTTTGCTCGCACATCCCTACAGGATGGCCTACGTGCAGCTGGGCACGCGACGAGAATATAGAGGCGATCCTCATAAAGGACTGGCTTTGTTATGCACTGACGTCAATAGGACTATGCTCGATGTATAGCCAAATTTTTTAATGGAAAGTTTATTATTAAAAACTTAAATTAAAGTAGTTAAATTTATTAATTACTTTCTTCCTTTCATTCTCCTAATTTGATTGGGACTATTTTCAAGGAGGGCCATGCCATCCTGGCTTCTTGATTTTTATATCGATCAAAACTTTCTCTTTGTGATGATTCAGAGTCAATAGGACTATGCTCGATGCATAGCCAAATTTTTTAATGGAAAGTTTATTATCAAAAACTTAAATTAAAGTAGTTAAATTTATTAATTACTTTCTTCCTTTCATTCTCCTAATTTGATTGGGACTATTTTCAAGGAGGGCCATGCCATCCTGGCTTCTTGATTTTTATATCGATCAAAAGTTTCTCTTTGTGATGATTCAGAGTCAATAGGACTATGCTCGATGCATAGCCAAATTTTTTAATGGAAAGTTTATTATCAAAAACGAGTGGCATGATGCTCGCATCACGTAAAATTTATTAACTACTTTCTTCCTTTCATTCTCCTAATTTGGTTGGGACTATTTTCAAGACCTTTGGATTTTTATATCGATCAAAAATTTCTCTTTGTAATGATTCAGAGTGATTAAACGATTGACCATTATCGACCATCCTTGGACCTGACCTTTGAATTTTTATATCAATCAAAAGTTTCTCTTTATAATGATTCAGAGTGATTAAACGATTGACCATTATCGACCATCCTCATAAAGGACTGGCTTTGTTATGCACTGACGTCAATAAGACTATGCTCGATGCATAGCCAAATTTTTTAATGGAAAGTTTATTATCGAAAATTTAAATTAAAGTAGTTAAATTTATTAATTACTTTCTTCCTTTCATTCTCCTAATTTGGTTGGGACTATTTTCAAGACCTTTGGATTTTTATATTGATCAAAAATTTCTCTTTGTAATGATTCAGAGTGATTAAACGATTGACCATTATCGACCATCCTTGGACCTGACCTTTGAATTTTTATATCAATCAAAAGTTTCTCTTTATAATGATTCAGAGTGATTAAACGATTGACCATTATCGACCATCCTCTTCGTATTAATTTTCAGAGAAAAAGCATTTAGTTGCTCATCGATCTAAATTTTTTCATAAAAAATTTATTATCAAAAACGATTGGCATAATGCTCAAATTTTTTTTCATGGATAAAGAAGGCTTCATTATAAAAATTCCTTAGATATTTTTTTTATAACTGCTGTATTATTTTTTTTGTACGCTATTTCTACGAAGGAGTCATAGGGACTCGAGTCTCCATTTTCGGTACGACGGTCGTTTTCTAACATTGTGCCAAGCATTTTCTTAGCAGGGGGTTCAAGAGGCATAAAAGGCCGAAGAATGGGGCTGGCAAGCATCAGCTTAGCGCAGAACATATAGAAAAAAATGGGGGCGGATCGGAAAGATTCCTAGCTAAGGTTCAAACGGTTAAGGAATGAATCCTCTGGCTGTTATTTGAACAGTAAAAACTCTGACAGTGTTCGCTCGATTATTTTCTCCAATTGGCGTCGACTTCCCCCATATTCTCGCCGAGCGACGCTTCCCGATTGGTTCGAGCGATACAGGCAAAACTCTCGCTCAAGGCTTTTCATCGATTTGTGCAGACGCGAATTGTGTCCACTAAGGAAATTTTACTGTATCAATTTTATTGTCCGCAGGCAGAAAAAAAATTCTTCGATGAATTTTAAAATTTATCAAACACGCTCAATAAATTAATAAATAATCTCTACAATAATTATTATAAATTTTAGTCATTATTAATATTATTATGAATATAAAAAAAAATTAATTAACGAGTGTGCATGATATAGTAAAAATTCCCTAATTGTCTTATATTTATAATGTTACAGACGACGTTTCGTGGCATACAACGCAATCAACTTTGACCGAAGAAGAGGAGGATGCCATAGTGACTCTGGTCGTTGTTGTAATTGGCGTTATAGCTTCAATTGTTGTTTTATTTTCCATGGGAATATTTATCGACTGCCGTCATCAGTAAGTTATAATAATAATATCAATTTATTTTTGGATCTTTCTGAAATTATTATCATTATATATATCATCCAGTAATTTTAGGTTTTATGGGGCATGTCCTGTAAACGATTAAAAGGAATGACCACGAGGTTTTTTTTAGCTACTCAATAGAATTTGCATTTTCAAAAACATTATCGTAACTCTGCAAAAATAAAGCCAACCGGAAACTCATTGATACGATAGACTCGAAGATTTAATTAATTATTCTTCATTTGAATTTTTTTAAATGTTATTTAAAGTCCATTTTTTATGCGTTATTTCCAGAAAGAAAGAGGGCATGAAGAAAAAAAGACTGAGATTAAAAATGCCACCGATGTCCCGTCGACGAAATTTTAACGAAGATGGAAAATCATTGGCATCCGAGATGTGTCCAAACGGTGACAGCGATTTTGGCCCAATAACAGCCGCCAGGGATGCCATAGTCTGAGTCTTATTTTTATTATAAAATGGAGGAAAAAAAATGTGTGTTGATCCTCGATGACGTGTTTCGTTGGCATTTAAAGTTTTGTGGTAAAAAAAAAAAAAAAAAAGCCAATACTCCACTATCAGGTGATCGATAGTACGTCAATCACGTCCGTAAGGAATGCCAAACTTGGATTGAATATACAAGCCAAAAGCGAACTGACGTCAATGAAGTGGATTTTCCTTCTCGACACGGTGTTTTCGTTTATTGAAACTGAGTCTCCGGACACACGTACGTGATCAATCGTATACCGTCGACTTTCTCTCTACCAGCTGTGACTACGTTATTTTTGTTTTCTTTCACACTACGTAAAATTATCATAAATAATTAATTAACATGATGAAATAAAATATGATTTATATTCGCGTTGCTCTATTCGTGAATTTTATAAGCTACGAGTGTCGTGCACAAGAAAAATACAAGCGTATTGGTGAATTAATGCGAACATCTGACGTATGCAAAGATTGAAATGCTTGAACTGTTTGAACTAAAACCGCAGATGGCGCTGATAGCATTCATGTAAACTAGAATAGGGCTCTGTGTAAGGTCATCCACATCATCATCGTCGAGGGGTCACGACGAACGTTAGACGAAGAGATGATACACAGCGATACGAACGCTAAGATGGCGTCAAAAATATTACAAAATGGTAGCCGTCGAGATTCGAACCGCACAATACACATAATCATAAATATTATAATAACTGATGAGAAATCCTTTAAAATTTTGAATGATTTATATCCGTGTTGCCCTATTCGTGAATTTTATAAGATACGAGTGTCGTGCACAAAAAAAAAATACAAGCATATTGGTGAATTAATGCAAACATCTGTCGTAAGATGGCGTCAAAAATATTACAAAATGGTAGCTGTCGAGGTTCGAACAGCACAATATACATAATCATACATATTATAAAAATTGAAGAAAACTCTTTTAAAATTTGGAATCATTTATATTCGTATTTCTCCATTTAATTTTTTTTTTAAACTGTAATAATGTGCGCACAAAATACAAACTTATTAGTGACTCATCGATATCTGTCCCACATTTGCGTCTACACTTCAAATACTTCAAATATTTTTCAAAACATTTTTAAATATATATTTATAATTTGGAAATATTGTGAAGATTTTTTTAAATACCACAGAATATATTGCTGCCACGTAATATATCACTGTCTGTTGTCAGTGGGGTCTTTTGTAATTATAAACAAAAATTTTTGGTTAAATTTTTGAACTTAAGTGCAGATAACATATGGGATGTTTGACTGTATAAATAAATCGATCATCTATAATTCACTTTAAGAATCGAACCTACAGCCTGTCTGTGATATATCTATTATTATGTGTGTTTATATTTTACCATCAGCACAGCTTCCGTCCAAAAATTCTTCCCACTGGAGATTCTCGCAACTCTCCGAAAGCAAGACGGAAAAATGCTGCGTTTCGATATTTTAAAATCTGTTTATTTATCCTCAGATGTATACAGTTGAGCCAGGAAAATTATGCAAGTTATTCTGTGAACTATAAATTTTCGAGAGTGTTAAATGCAAGCGGAAACTTCTAGTAAGATATTATTGCTAATTATATTTGTTCCAGTTATGCGAATTCCACGAAACGAATAAGACATTAAACAACTTTCTAATAATGGAAATGGGAAAATGGAATAATTTTTCACATAGAATATACTTGCGAATAAATAATATAATTTACGATATGAAATAATATTTCCCTCAACATCTCATGAATCTCGAGATTCTGTCAACTTTGAACGTGTAAAAGTTCTTGTCAGCTGCTACTGTAAAGAGCACGAATAGCATTTAAAATGATCGTTAGGTGCAACAAGTGTGATCGGATTTCCAATCTAAATATACATGGAAAAAAAAATCTCACGATCCTCTCGGTAATAGCACTTAAGCATTGTTTATCACTTCGTATAGTGGCCCAGATCTAATAATAATAAAGATTGAAAAAAAAAATCATTTATTTTCCAATCCAAGGAAGAAAAATTAATTAAAATTCTATTTATAGAAATTAATTGAAATTCTATTTATAGAAATTAATTGAAATTCTATTTATAGAAATTAATTGAAATTCTATTTATAGAAATTAATTGAAATTCTATTTATAGAAATTAATTAAAATTCTATTTATAGAAATTAATTGAAATTCTATTTATAGAAATTAATTGAAATTCTATTTATAGAAATTAATTGAAATTCTATTTATAGAAATTAATTGAAATTCTATTTATAGAAATTAATTAAAATTCTATTTATAGAAATTAATTGAAATTCTATTTATAGAAATTAATTGAAATTCTATTTATAGAAATTAATTGAAATTCTATTTATAGAAATTAATTGAAATTCTATTTATAGAAATTAATTAAAATTCTATTTATAGAAATTAATTGAAATTCTATTTATAGAAATTAATTGAAATTCTATTTATAGAAATTAATTAAAATTCTATTTATAGAAATTAATTGAAATTCTATTTATAGAAATTATATTTTATAATAATGTTAGCTTTAATATTTTTATCGAAAATTTAATTAAACGACTTTCTCTAAGTATTTATCAAAGTATTGTTGCAACGAAATGTGAAAAAAAAAAAAAAAATTATAAAAAACGAATATATTTTTAGCGTACTCTGAATTCTCTGGGAATAAATAAAATTAATTATTTTACAAATCTAAATATATCTCAATTTGCGCACGTATGTGCGATGTTCTCTCAACTCAAGTTACCAAAACATCGTCGTCTCCTTTCCAGACGTTCTGTACACACTAATTATTTTGTTGCTACGAGAAAATCCATTATCGCAGAAAATTAAGCTGAGCGATGTTGATTGTAGCCTGACGGGCGTGAAGACTGTGACGATTATGAAGATTTTTTTTTTTTTTCTTATCCCCAAGTTTATGATAAGATTGTTATGGTTTTCGTGTATCCAGTGATATATAAATCATAGCAATTTTTTTTTTTCTTTCAGATTCCATCTGAAAAATGTTCGTCAGTGTTTATTTTTATGAATAAAAATATGATTATTTTTACAAAAATATTTTTAAGTAATTAATGAACAAATGAGAATTAACTAAAAATAATTTAACGAGCCACGATGATAATAGAAAATAATAAAAAATCATTTTGCATATTGGCAGTGTTTGATGTTTATTAGAGATTTTTTAAAAATTAATCACCTTTCGAGATGCTCCTCTTGAGTATTAAAAACGAAATTCTCAGAAAATATTTGATTCAAAAATTAAAAAAAAAAAAAAAAGAAAAACCAGGGTCACGTTTTCGTAAGATCGTGATTGAGAAAGAACAAAAAAAATACAATTACGAAAATAAATAAAAAAATGCTAATGTAAAAAGGAAAAAAAAAGTGATTTGCATCGAGCAATTTTTTTGCTTACCTCCTTTTGCGAGGGAAATCTGAAATGTTGCATCCCAGCGTTATTACTTATTAAACGTTTATGAAATTCGAAAAGTTCAAAATTTGAGTCAATTGCAAGGGGGATGTAAGAGAAAAACAATCAAACTAGATAATTTTTCATTTATTGGCTGATTCATATAAAAAAAAAACAAAAAATCGTATCAGCAATCCTGATAATTAATAATATGAAAAATTAAAATAATAATTTTAAAAAAAAAGAAGATTATTTCAAAGTACGAATATCCTGACTTGTAATTAATAGAATATTTAAATCCTTAGAATTCGTCTAAAAATTTATAAACGTCGAATTTTCATATTCCTCTGTGGTATAAATTGTTATTACAAAAATACATTTTATTCACAGTGTGTGATAGTCTGATGTTGGTCAAGGAAACATGAACCGTAAAAAAAAAAATCTAATTTTAGCTCCTCTGACTTGTAATGAGTAAAATGTTTACTATATTGACGTTTAGTAACCGATGGAGGTATTTATGGCTTGAATATTTGTAACCGGATATTGCCATAAACAGAAAAAAAAAAAATGACAACTGCGTCTCGTCGATGGCGAGATCGAAAACTATTCAGAGCTATTTCACATTGTGCGACCAAAATGATTTTTTTTTTACCATTGAATTATTTTTCTAAAAGTATCCATTGACCCTGTGCCACTTAATACTATTACCTGATGTTTTAACACGAGTTAAACTCATCCTTATGTAATGACATACGAACAGTTGAAAAAAAATAATAATAATAATAATCCTGCTAAATTTTATTATTTTTTAAAACAAAAATATGACTATATTTTCATGTCAAACTTTGTTGGATATCATGGGATAACCATTCAAATTGAAACGTCTCTATGCCAAATTTTCTTCACGACGTTTCGTTTTTTTTTTTTTTTTCCCTTTCAGTTTGGGTTGAAATCGGCAGTTAATTTTATACATCGGTCATTTATTTTCCCAATATCAATATGCACTCGACTCAACGAGCTTGATAATTTTTATCTGATATTTTTACGAGAAAAAAAATAATAAAAATAATTTTTCTACTGCATAAACGTTTTTCGACTGATATATTTTTCCATCAACCCTCATGAAAAAAAAATCTCAACAGAGTTATCGCGGAAATGGGTTGGAAGAAAAATGGCCCAGATTTTTTTTTTTTGCGAGCACAAAATTACGAATAACGAAATTATGTCGAAATTCATTATTTTTTACTTTATAATTTCAATACTGTTCGAAAAAAAAAAGATTAAAGAAAAAATGGAATGAAAAAAAAAACGTTTGTTTTTCCAGATGCATTATCACTCTTGACACAAACGCGTTTGAATATGATAGTGAAAATAAACGTGTGCAATGCACGAAACTCAACGTACTAACATTAAACGTAATTTTTTTTTCCACTACACTCGATACGATATCTAATCATTCGAGAGGGAAAAAAGCAAAAAAAAAATAGAAAAAAAAAGTAAAAGATGTTCGTTCGTTAATAGATTGGCTAGTATCAGTTTCTTCAAGGTCATCCCGTACTATCGTAACTCGTTAAGCTCATGAATGTGCGCTCGAGATTAAACAAACTACCTCGTCATTGTACATTTTGTAATCTCGTCACGATAAAATATTAATTTAAAAAAAAAAAAAAAACAAAACAAAACAAAACGAGTATATCAATTGCAGAAGAGAATATGTGAGAAAAAGCTGTTTTTGTTTATCATTTTTCAGGGGTTTCTCGTTGAATTGATTTTTTTTTTCTTCTGGTCAAATTTTTTGACACTTTGCTGGGAATGTCATTGCTGTTTGTGTCCAATTGTTTGACCGTCATTACGTCTTGAAGGGCCTTGACATGCATACATTTTTTTTTTTTTTGTCAAGCCAAAAAGTGTCCTGGAGAATGACAGTTCACTTTTGCTTCATAATGGCTTTTATTTATTTGTAATTCTAAACTTGTCCGAGGACCATTACGAGAAGAGCCATTCGCACGTAGACGCCATACTCGGCTTGACGGAAATAAGCTGCTCTCGGATCCATGTCGAATTCCTGACTTATCTCGAATACCCTCGGGAGAGGATGCATCACGACCATTTTCCTCTTTGCGCGGGTCATCAGCTGTGGCGTAACCACAAAGTGACCACATGCCTGTAAGGTCAATGAATTAATCAATTAATCAATCAATTAATCAATCAATTAATCAATCAATTAATCAATCAATTAATCAATCAATTAATCAATCAATTAATTAATCAATCAATCAATCAATCAATCAATCAATCAATCAATCAATCAATCAATTAATCAATCAATTAATCAATCAATCAATTAATCAATCAATTAATCAATCAATCAATTAATCAATCAATTAATCAATCAATTAATCAATCAATTAATCAATCAATCAATCAATCAATCAATCAATTAATCAATCAATCAATCAATCAATCAATTAATCAATCAATCAATTAATCAATCAATTAATCAATTAATTAATCGATTCGATATCAATTGATTATTCAATCAATTGGATATCAATTGAAAATTTTGTATGCCAAATGTTATTGCAATGTAAATTATTTATCTTCACAATGAAAGCCATTTTTGTTCTTAAAAGAATTTTTTTTTGATCAATTTGCAATATTTGATAGGATTTAAAAGACCTCAAATTTTATCGAATGTTGAAATGACGAATTGACCTTTGCCATTTTTGGATTTGGACAATTAGAATAATGGCAAAGTTGGCTGGTTGATTATTAGACGAAGGCGAGACATCGATTAATCCGAGGGATTAAAAAATTTAAAAAGAATATATATAAATTAAAAAAAATATATAAATATTAAAAAAAAACATACCTGATCGTATTCCTCCTGAGTGGCGAATCGTTCGCGCTGAATACGAGTCATGTAAAGCACGTCCGTATCTGGAAGGACGTCTTCGAGGCTGCCGAATTTTTCCTGTCTTATACCACGCTCGGTGACGTAATTCACGATATGGTCGGGCATACCCAGTTCAGCAGGACTAACGTATCGTAGCCGAACATTGTACAAGGTCAGCAATCTGTGATGTAATCAATATTATCATTTATTTCAATTTTTTTATTTTTTGGCGTCGGGTCACTAGTGACCTTTAACCCCATTGATATTAATCATTAATATAAATTTGTGGAAAATTTCAATTTAGTATTTAAACGAAGCAAAGCTTCATTTATTCCACAAATAAACATAAAAGAAAATCATTTGAATATTTCCAAAATGGCGTCGTAATGAAAAACTCGAATTCGAATATAATTTAAAGTTTTCGATTCAACTGATATCGAGCGTACAATGCATTTGTTAAAATTTCAATTTTAACAGCCACAAAACCACATTAAACATTTTTAAGATAAAAAAAAAATAATTGTTTAAATAAAAAAGTAAAAAAAAATTAATTGTTTAAAAAAAAAAAGTAAATACAAAAAATCTACGAACCTTGCCAGTGAGTGAACTGTTCTTCCGTGTTTCAAGTCACCGACCATCGTTATAGTTAGGTCATTAACCGTCCCAATTTCCTCTCGTATCGTGAAGATGTCCAGAAGAGCTTGGGTCGGATGTTCACCAACTCCGTCACCTCCGTTTATCATTGGGACTCGGCAGTGTTGAGCAGCACGCTGAGATGTACAGAATTTATTTATTTATTTATCATTTAAATTATTTATCATTTTTATCATTTAAATTATTTATCATTTTTATCATTTAAATTATTTATCATTTTTATCGTAAAAATTATTTTTGTTATTGAATATTAAAATAGAAAAAAAAATACATATATATATATTTGGAGGTTGGGAAAATTTGAAAATATACACACCGCGACTGCACCTGGTTCTGGATGACGTAGGACAACAGCATCACCATAACTGGCCATAACAGCAATAGTGTCTTGAGATATAAAAAAAAAAAAAAAAAATATTATCTCATTAATGAACACAAGTGAATAAAAATTTCATTAATTTTTTTTTTTTTTTCTACGTACCCTCGAGCGTTTCACCCTTTTTGACGGAAGATTTTGAGACGTCGACCACAGTGACTGTTCCACCAAGGCGATGCATCGCAACGGTAAAACTGCACGAGGTTCGTGTACTGTTTTCGAAGAATATTGACATCAATTCTCTTCCCTGATAAAAAAAATCGTAATCGATTAATTATGTGGCTGTAAATTTTATCTCGACTACGTGAATTAAATTGTGACTGGTAAAATCGCTCAACATCAGGATATGATGATCAAGAGGATATCGGATCAATCAACATACCGATCATACCATTTAATCATCCCCTTGTGAAAAATAAAATGGAAAGAAATTGCTGGTAATTTATTATTTTTTATTTTATTTTGAATAATATATATATATTTTGAATAATCGATTATTACCGCCAAAATGTGATGCACGGCCTTTTATTTGTGACGTCAGCACGTAGTGTATGAGCCAAATTAAATATATCATGAAGCTGTTCCTTGCTAAATATATCGACCGATTAATTATGTGGCTGTAAATTTTATCTCGACTACGTGAATTAAATTGTGACTGGTAAAATCGCTCAACATCAGGATATGATGAACAAGAGGATATCCGATCAATCAACATATCGATCGTACCATTTAATCATCCCCTTGTGAAAAATAAAATGGAAAGAAATTGCTGGTAATTTATTATTTTTAAACGTGTGAAAAAAATAACATCTCTCTCTCTCGCTTTGGAAATGCAGGAGGACTTTGTTCGTCCATTATTTATATATAATATAATATATATATATTATATATATTTTATATATTATATTATATTATATTATATATATTATATATTATTATATTATATATATATATATATTTTTTTTTTTAAATAATCGATTATTACCGCCAAAATGTGATGCACAGGCCTTTTATTTGTGACGTCAGCACGTAGTGTATGAGCCAAATTGAATATATCATGAAGCTGTTCCTTGCTAAACATATCGACCGATAAAATATGTCGTCCAGCTATTCCACGGATTGTGTGAATTCGAGATATCGAAATTGCCGGTTGACCATACAAATGTGGATTGCTGTCGCTTTTGTATCTCATAGCATTGGTCAGGGGCAATGGAGAAATGCATCTTGGAACTGCAGTTACTTTTGTCGAATAATTTCTAGGATCAACTTCCGACTGGAAGTGAATTCCTGATTTTTGAATTGCACCAACTTGAAGAAGATTACTGTACAGATCTGTTTGAAAAAAAAAAAACAAAAAAAAAATATCATAATAATATTTGGAAGTTTTAATAAAATTAATTAATCATTAAAATTATGGAGAAAAATTTGTTAAATGGTAATAAGTGAAATTTAAATATTTGGATGATTTTCATATTCACGAGGAGCAAAAAAATATGAATAGGGTGAGTGCACCAGTAAATGGACAGAGCCCAGTGAATAAATACTAAAGTTTTGATAAAATTAATTAATAATTAAGATTATGTAGAAGAATGTGTTAAGGTAATAAGTGAAAATTAAATATTTGGCTGATTTTCATATTCACGAAGAGCAATAAAATATGAATGTATCAAAGTAGGACAGTAATTTGAGAACGAAATTAAAAAAATTAGCGTTAAAATTAAAGGCGTAAAAGTATCAGTGTGAAAATTGTTTAAACATGTGAATTATTTTAATTGTTTGTTCGTTATTTTTTTTAAACATATAGTGATTTTAACACGAGAGTTCATTCACTGGTGCTGAATCTTAAGCGTTCATTCACTGGTACACTCACTTTTAAATTTTCACAATAAATTTTCGTTTCTTGGAAAAAAAAATATTTTCTGGATATTTATTTCAATGGGAGAAAAAAAAACTTCATTCACTGACCATTATGCTCCTCGTAAGGAAGATCGGTTGTTCGTTTTTCGTAATTTGGTGAGAGAAGTCCTTCGAGAACGGAATTTGGAAGATTGTTGATGACATCGACAGATGGCAATGGATGAAGAATTAACTGACTGTTCAAACTCGCTTGAACCTCCCTTATGTCCTGTCCATAACCAGGATTAACCAGAACTTGACCATCGATGAAGGCAACTTCGCCTCTTAGCACGACTCTGTGAACCGATCCACGGATTTTCATTCCAGCGAATGGAGTCCATTTCGATTTGGTAAATGAAAGTGCATCTGGTATGACCCATTCGTTATCCAAATCGACCTCGACGTAAGTGTTGGGTTGATCGGGTATGTTGAATATTCGCTTTGGATTTTTGTGAAATTTATCGATCAAATCCTGCAACAATTATACCATTAAAGGGCGGTGAAAAAATTTGCTGCTTAGTTGGAATTAAAGCCTAAACTAAGGAAGGCAATTTTTATAAATAAGTTGGAGAGATTTTTGTGGAACTTTTTTTAAAAATAAACTCGCAGTCTAAATTACGAATAAAATAAGCATTGTTAAAAGGTCAACCGATGATTTTAATTTAAATTGCTACTTAGTTGGAATTAAAACCTAAACTGAGGAAGGCAATTTTTATAAATAAGTTAGAGAGATTTTTGTGGAACTTTTTTTTTAAATAAACACGCAGTCTAAATTACGAATAAAATAAACATTGTTAAAAGGTCAACCGATGATTTTAATTTAAATTGCTACTTAGTTGGAATTAAAGCCTAAACTAAGGAAGGCAATTTTTATAAATAAGTTGGAGAGATTTTTGTGGAACTTTTTTTAAAAATAAACTCGCAGTCTAAATTACGAATAAAATAAGCATTGTTAAAAGGTCAACCGATGATTTTAATTTAAATTGCTACTTAGTTGGAATTAAAACCTAAACTGAGGAAGGCAATTTTTATAAATAAGTTAGAGAGATTTTTGTGGAACTTTTTTTTTAAATAAACACGCAGTCTAAATTACGAATAAAATAAACATTGTTAAAAGGTCAACCGATGATTTTAATTTAAATTGCTACTTAGTTGGAATTAAAGCCTAAACTAAGGAAGGCAATTTTTATAAATAAGTTGGAGAGATTTTTGTGGAACTTTTTTTAAAAATAAACTCGCAGTCTAAATTACGAATAAAATAAACATTGTTAAAAGGTCAACCGATGATTTTAATTTAAATTGCTACTTAGTTGGAATTAAAACCTAAACTGAGGAAGGCAATTTTTATAAATAAGTTAGAGAGATTTTTGTGGAACTTTTTTTAAAAATAAACTCGCAGTCTAAATTACGAATAAAATAAACATTGTTAAAAGGTCAACCGATGATTTTAATTTAAATTGCTACTTAGCTGGAATTAAAGCCCAAACTGAGGAAGGCAATTTTTATAAATAAGTTAGAGAGATTTTTGTGGAACTTTTTTTAAAAATAAACTCGCAGTCTAAATTACGAAAAAAATAAACATTGTTAAAAGGTCAACCGATGATTTCAATTTAAATTGCTACTTAGTTGGAATTAAAGCCTAAACTAAGGAAGGCAATTTTTATAAAGAAGTTAGAGAGATTTTTGTGGAACTTTTTTTAAAAATAAACTCGCAGTCTAAATTACGAATAAAATAAACATTGTTAAAAGGTCAACCGATGATTTTAATTTAAATTGCTACTTAGCTGGAATTAAAGCCTAAACTAAGGAAGGCAATTTTTATAAATAAGTTAGAGAGATTTTTGTGGAACCTTTTTTTTAAATAAACTCGCAGTCTAAATTACGAATAAAATGAACTTTGTTAAACGGTCAACCGATGATTTTTATTTGAATTGCTACTTAGTTGGAATTAAAGCCTAAACTAAGGAAGGCAATTTTTATAAATAAGTTAGAGAGATCTTGGTGGAACTTTTTTTTAAATAAACACGCAGTCTAAATTACGAACAAAATGAACTTTGTTAAAAGGTCAACCGATGATTTTAATTCGAGGCTTTTGAAACTTAGGGAAAGGTTAAAAAAAACCATTTCAGATTATTGAAATTATTCAATCAACATGCATGGAATAAAATGATCCATTGTGAAAATTTTTCAATTTGAATCATTTCGCCTGATTTGCTTCGATTTTTATAGTTTTGTAAAAAAATAAAATAATAATAATAATCAAGATTCTAGCAACTCGAAGAAAAAGTATATCTTGGCGATGTTGACTAATTCAACTCGAGATAGATTTATTAGTTTCTCGATTAACGTTGATACCACCTGCGGATGTTTTATCGGGGAACCACTACATCGGTATAACCAAAGAGATGGCTTATCATTTCTTTCTTTTTCCTGCACTCGCACACATCATAAAAGAATGCCTGACTCACTTTGTCCCGTTGATCCATTCACTTCTTCCATTTTTTTTTTTTTTTTCCCTCTTGCTTAATCCTCGTCATGATAACTTAAATTTTTTACACTTTCCGTTTAATGTTTTTTTTTTTTACATTCTTGACTGCCCGAGACTAACGTGACAATTATTTGAGATTACCAGATCAGATTAGAAAATGGACATGCTCGAATCGCGTATAATGAAATAACTACATTGTGTGTGTGTTTTTTTTTTTGCAACATCCTTGGGTCATTTAAAAAAAATATAAATTAAATCCTTATCAGTTTGATTGGATGGATTTTTATTTATCAAATTGGATTAATTTCATTTACCTTTAATGAGAGCTTTCCCTCGTGAACGGCATTGAGAAGAAGCGGAAGAATCGTTTCTAGACCTGGAAAACCTGGTGGTGCTTTTTCACTTGATTTCTCTTCGACCGTATGCGGTGCTGAGAAAGAAAAAAAAAATAAAAAGAAATTATATTGTCATTGTCAGATCTGACTAGATTTCGATCTCGTCGTATCAGCGAAAAGAAGAGATAATGTCTGATGGATCGAGAAGATAAGTAGAATTACCATGGTCCGTGGCAAAACAGTCGATAATGTCCATATTGTCCCAGAGTGCTTGTTGATCCTCGAGTGTTCCTAAGTTCGGTCGTACCTGACCCTTGCCATAACCTATTCGATCGAGGTCATTTTGACTCAAAAAAAGATGATGAGGCGCCACTTCGCAGGTTACCGCGAGACCCTGAGTACAATCATCAATGCATTTATTTATTTATTTATTTATTTATTTATTTATTTATTTATTTATTTATTTATTTATTTATTTATTTATTTATTTATTTATTTATTTATTTATTTATTTATTTATTTATTTATTTATTTATTTATTTATTTATTTATTTATTTATTTATTTATTTATTTATTTATTTATTTATTTATTTATTTATTTATTTATTTATTTATTTATTTATTTATTTATTTATTTATTTATTTATTTATTTATTTATTTATTTATTTATTTATTTATTTATTTATTTATTTATTTATTTATTTATTTATTTATTTATTTATTTATTTATTTATTTATTTATTTATTTATTTATTTATTTATTTATTTATTTATTTATTTATTCATTTATTCAACTGATCGCGTAATCTTTTCATTGATTGCGAATAAAACAAAATATCGATTAGTGATATTCTCGACATACCTTTTCTTTGGCAGCGCGAATGATCAGTATCTCTTCCTTTCGCGCCACATGACACACGTGAATTGGCCGATTGTGACAACTGGCCAATAGTATCACATTTCCGGTCGTTTGTCCTTCCGCATGAACGCAAAGAGGATATTTCTTCGGCCAGTTTTCGAGATGCTGAAAGAATTGTTTTTTTTTTTTTTTTATCGTTTTCAGTAATTTTCTACTGACATGCATATTTATGCTTAATATTTTTTTTTTTTTTTTTTTATTCAAGCGGAAACTTAATATTAGATTGACCAAAACTATTTTTACCAAAAACTGAATTACGATTGGTCGCAAATTATTTTTAAAAAATAAAGAAAAATATTTCGATTGTCTTAACGATACGAGAACTCGCAGTCCATGAACATCATCAATAGTCGAGGTCATATAATCGGAGAAACAGCAATTCTGACGAGAGGTTTTTAGCCTTATCTATGTCTCCGAAGAATGTACCTATGCTTTATCGGAGTTTGCTCAGACTTAATCGGACTTGTGCAAGTTATATGGCTTATGACTTTATTTAACGTCAATTTATGACGAACAAACGATCAATATATTTTTATTTATTGGTTTTTTCAATGCAAACTCTTACTTGGAAGCCCTTGGAAGGCTAATTGTCTAGTTTAATGCATTATATTACTATAATGCATCTTGCATTATTTTAATAATGCATCTTGCATTACTTTAATAATGCATCTTGCATTAATTAAAAAATGCATCTTGAATTATTTTAATAATGCATCTTGCATTAATTAAAAAATGTATCTTGAATTATTTTAATAATGCATCTTGCATTAATTTAATAATGCATCTTGCATTAATTTAAAAATGCATCTTGTTTTATTTTAATAATGCATCTTGTAATATTTTAATAATGTATCTTGCATTATTTCAATAATGCATCTTGCATTATTTTAATAATGCATCTTGCATTAATTCAATAATGCATCCTGCATTATTTTAATAATGCATCTTGCATTAATTCAATAATGCATCTTGCATTAATTCAATAATGCAATTCATTATTTATCATTTTTTAGCCACAGGCAATGGCATTAGATCCATTAATATATGATAAGAAGTAATCTAAAATTTGGTTTATAATGAATAATGCATAAAGTATAAGATATAAAATGAATGAAATATTATTTCTAAATTATTGATTTTTCAGTCTAAATTAATAATTATTATTTTACTTGTTATTTTATTATTTATTAATTATTATTGAACTGCATTCATATATGAAAAGAACAGAGGACAAAATATTATCATGTCCATTTATATTTTGCAATCCAAGAGAATCGAATTATTTGGCTCCAGTAATTATTTTCATGATTTTTCTCTCCACGTATTTACTTTTTTTTTTTTTCTATTAATCAAATTACCTTCATCCAAACGCTGACATCAGTGAGTCGTAAAGTCGTGAAAGTCTCGTTGAGGTACATCTTAAGACCAGCAGCAAGCGGAGCTAATTCTTGTGTGATGTTCCAATTGTCCGAAGACGCTCCTACAAAAAGAGCGTAATCGCATCTTGCACCAGCGACAGCTCGCTGAAAAAATAACGCAAAGTGTAAAATTGTAAAAATTTCATTTTGCATATCGAAGGACTAAAAATCTCATCGGTCGAGCATTCCATTAGTTTTTTCAACGATCCACATTTTCGATGTTCGACTACACGAGGGTCAATTTTATCATCAAATAAATGATATAAATCGTAAGTTAAGATTTTTCAGTCGACGAACTCGTGAAATTAATTCCCTCGCAATGAAATATCCCGGCAGTGGTGTAGCGCAGAAAGCATTACAACAATGCAAAAAATCTCCTATTTTACAAGATTTGCGAATCGACTTTTTGTTTGAATTATTTATTTTTACCGCAATAAACAAAATTTATGTGAAAATATTTAATATATATATATGGATATGAAAAATATATACGTTTATGCCAAACATATTAAATATATTTCATATATATTTGACATGAATATTTAGCGACAATTAAAAAAAAAAAAATTCAAACATAATTTTTCACACATTTGTTTTCCATGGGGATATTTTTATTAATCGGTAAGAAAACTGGAATTCCCGCTGAAACTTTTATAGTCGGGGACAAATTTGTTTTCATATCGATGCCATTTATTTATTCACTCGAGAAAATATTGATTTATATTGCTCGATAAAACAAAAAAATGTCTTTATCCACATGTCTGTGAGTCTACATTAGTTTTACGTAAATAAATTTTATCATTTTCTTCAGTATTTATGAGATTATTTCTTTAAACCTATGCAACTACCTATGAACCTATGAACCTATGAACCTATGAACCTATGAACCTATGAACCTTGAAACCTATGAAACTTTAAATGAGAATATCAGTTGAAATATTAATGGGCGATCTTAATTGTTGTACAAATCGCGGTAGGGCTAAAAATATCAAAGTCGATATCAGTGAAAACATCAATGGAAAAATCAGTGGAAAAATCAGTGCAAAAATCAATGGAAAAATCAGTGCAAAAATCAGTGCAAATATCAATGGAAAAATCAGTGGAAAAATCAGTGCAAATATCAGTGCAAATATCAGTGGGAAAATCAGTGGAACAATCAGTGAAAAAATCAGTGAAAAAATTAAAGGAAAAATCAGTGGAAAAATCATTGCAAATATCAATGGAAAAAATCAATGGGAAGAGGAGTGGAAATATTAATGAAAAGACCAATGGAATTATCCATAGAAAATAGGATAAAGATTATGAGCTATTAATTAATTTAATTAATTTAATTTATTTATTTATTTAATTTGTTGGTAAACTCACCTCTTTAGCTTGAAGAAAAGACTGATGATCGACAACAGCAGGATTCGT